>JASDQU010790126.1:74620-88529 GCA_032191745.1 Picea mariana | reverse complement strand
GGTGTGGAGTGCTATAAGGATGCAAGGTGAGAGGTAGTTCATAAGGGGCTATCGGATGATATCCAAAGCATGCCTCAAAAGGAGAGATCTGAGTAGAAATATGTACAAAATGATTATAACTATGTTGAATGACATGGAGGGTTGTATCCCACTATTTTTTTTTGGCAAATTGAATGTGAAGAGCATGGAAAAGGATACGGTTAACTACCTTAAGTTCACCATTCATTTGGGGATGGAAGGAATTAGAATAGTTGAGTTGACAACATAGTAAATCCCACATTGTTTTCCAGAATGTGCTGATAAAGAGAGCAACATGATCAGAGATGATGCTAGTAGGAAGATTAAAGTGTGGCCAAACATGGTCAAAGAATAAGGCAACAATATGGGCAACAATAGTGTTCTTAGGGCAATGGATAAAAAGAGGCATATTAGAGAAATGAAAAACAATAACCTAGACAACATCATGTTTTCATAAGGTCATATGTAAACCACTAAGGAAAGCCATGGAAAGAGATTCCCAAGGGTGGCAAGGTAGAGGAAGGGGATTATATAGACCCAATTTATGATTGATATATTTATGTTGACTACACAATGCACAAGCACGAATGAAATGCTCCACTTGATGAGTTGTATAAGTCAAAAATAAATGTCGTTGAAAGTGTTGAAATATTTTCACAGACCAAAAATGGCCACCATAGGAGGAAGAAATATCCTCCTTGAAAAAGAAGTACGATATTCAAAAGATATGAAACATAACTCATTGATTTTATATAGCCATCCATGTCTAATTATATAATCCAGAAATGGCATTTGATTGATCTCAGTGGGATGTTGCACAATAGCGCATATCTTTGCAAAGAAGGGATCAGAAGCATAGAGAGGCTTCCAAGCCTCATAGGAAGCACAACACACATCAAGGAGTTGGAGTACCTACATAGGGGGATGACTCAAGAGATCATCCATCTAATTGGACATGCCCTTCTTTTATTTAATCACCAAATGAAACTGTTGAATGTAAGAGGCCCACTTTAAATGACACTTCTCCTATATCTTAGTGTGAGAATTGATGAAAATAAATGGATGATGATATGTGTGAAGGATTGTTTCTTTCCCTAGAATGTAATGGTGCCACTATTTCAATGAATGGACTAGAGTTTATAAGTCTTTGTCATAAGTTCTATAATTTCATTTGGCATCAGAGAATGTATTTGAATGGTATGAAATATGATGTCTTCCTTGTTTAAGAACCACATCAATAGCATACTAAGAGGCATCCATATCAATCTCAAAGGGATACTAAAGATCAGGTAAATGAAGTATAGGAGCAGAACAAAGGGTAGGTTTAAGAGCCTGAAATTGTTGTTGTACTAAGAGATACCACACAAATTGATTCTGGTTGGAAATATGATGAGGATGGCATTCTAACTTAGAGAAGTGATGAACCGTCGATAAAAAAAATTCCACCCATAAGTTTGTCGATTAATATAGCTTAGTAAGGCATTGGAAACTGTGCAATAGCTTGGAATTTATGGGGATCTGGACTAACACCCTCAATAGAGACCACAAAACCCAAATATTGAAATAAATATTTCCCATAATAAGATTTACAATGTTTTTCCTGCGATTTGTGAGTGTGCAGTAAGTCTATCACAGTGCACACATGGATAAAATGATCCTCCCAAGTCTTTCTAAAGACAAATATATAATCTAAATAGATCACCAAAAATTTTCCCAAGTGTGCTCTGAAAATTTCATTGATTAGCCTCATGAAAGTGGTAGGTGCATTAGTAAGACCGATTGACATAACCATCCTTTCATAAAGACTAAAGTTTCTTTTGAAAGTGTATTCCATATGTTTGTGGCATTCATGCGAACTTGATGATACCCTAATGTAACATCTGTTTAGGTATATAAGTGGAAACCCTTCGAATGATCTAGTAAATCATGAATACATGGTAGAGGGTAACAATTCTTACTTCTAGCCTTACTAATATCCCAATAGTACATGACTAGATGTCATTCCTCATACTCCTTCTTGGGAATGATGACAAAAAGAAAGGAATAAGGTGAAAAACTTAGTTGTATGTATCTGGTATTAAGAATTTTTTGGAGTTGGCATTCCACTTCCTTAACCTCATGAGGATCCAAGCGATAATAAGGGGCATTGGGAAAAGTGGCTCCAGGAATAAGATCAATGGAATCTTCAATGGAAGGGATTGGGGGTAGTCTGGTGGGTGCAACAAAGACATATTCAAAGGATTTGAGTAAAGCGACCAGATATGAAGGGTGTGAGAGGGGATATTTTGTCGAAGAGGGTGCACCAGATAGAGGCAAATGGATTTGTTGAGACTAAGTTGGTGAACAACATGTTGGATGTAAAGTAAGGAATGGGGTTTTAGAGAGGTTGAGGTGAGGGCATAGGTACGTCCATATTTTTGAAGATGATATTGATGCATGCAATCATGGTATACAGTGTGATGGAGTTCTTGATAGGGAATACCCAAAAACACATCTACACAATCCAAAGGAGACATGTTGCAAAAACCAATATCTTAGAAAGGGTCGATGGAAAAAGTAAGGGAACAATGTTAGTTCACCATCACATGGGGAACATCCTTTTAGACCCAACCCAATTAATAGGGTGTTGGATGAGGGGTAGTAGGAATCACCAATCGCTACACCAGATATTGAGAGCCACATGAGTTCATTAAGAGCAAGAGTCGGGTCCTGAATGCGATAATATTTCCTAGATGTAGAATCCTTAGGGGAGGAGTCTCTATGAGGAGGAAGTATCTTCATATACTAAAGAAATTGAGAAATGACAAAGGAGACTACACTAGAAATGGAAACGAAAGGGTCATGGATCCCAAGAGGGAGGGAAAACTTTGAAGTACACCATCTAGAGAAAACCCTAGTGAATTATCCTATAGATATGGATCTGGATCAGGAGCGATATTTTGAAGGGAAAACCATGTATCTAGAACCAACACTAAAGCACACCATCTATAGTGTAAAAGGTAGGGTGCACTATCAAATACTAGCCAATTTCACACTAAGAAGGCACACTAAAAGAGAGGGGAGGGCATGGAAATACCTAGTGCACCCTTGCACGAGCTGGAAAAGTGGGGGGGAGTGTGGAAGATCCTCATAGCTAGAAGACTGAGCAATGGAGGGACATATAAACCTTAACACATTGTGTTGAAAGAGATGGAGGGTGACCTAAACCCATAGCACACCTCTGAAGTTGAAAATCACCACAAAGGACTCGACAATGGAGGTTAGGATAAAACCCTAGCACATTGCCTGAGAGATGGAGGGTAGAGCCATCCCTAACACACCTTTGGATCTAAATGTTGGGTGAGTCCAAACACTAACAACCCATAAAAAAAATTCTCTATCTAAATTTGACATGAGCAGAAGAATCTCAAATCGATGACCTGATACCATTTGGTCAGTAATAGCAATACTCAGGAAATTAACTAGAACATGAAAACAAGAATACTATCACCAAAATTGGGAACAAAATTACAATCACTTTATTTAGAATAGGAGGCAGTCTTATATAAATGTTTTTTATTACGTGATGGATTGAATATAGTTCAAGCTACAAATAGCTTCTAACAACTATTTACCTAGATATGATCAATGACTTCCTTTGGAATTGCACCCAATTGTTCTTGTCCTCCAATCATCTGAGAGAGTACACCTTCCAAGAATCCAACTAAGGGAGTGCAGCTTCCTTGGGATTCATATGGACGTCCATTGGGTTTCATATGCCAACACCTATCTTTCAAGACCACTTGATAAAAATTAATGCACCTATGACAATATCATCACAAAACCAAAAATTATCTTAATATATGAATACAATAAGCATTAAGTAGGAATAATTGTAATACATGAATACAATGGAGATCACTATATCATTCATGAAGCATAACATCTATAACATAATTATTTTCTTTTGAAGTAAAAGATATTTTATATTTAGAAATCAATTAAAGTTTTTTTTGTTTTCCACATCACTTAATGTCATTATTTCTTCCATGAACGTACATGCCTCATTTGAACATGGAAATTCAATGCAATTTGTTATATGCACTACCTTAAATTTTTATCATTATCTTAACATGTTTGATTGACATTATTTCTGCACTGAATGAATTTATATGCTTCATTTGAACATGGAAATTCAATGCAATTTCTTATATGTACTACCTTAAATTTTTATCATTATCTTAACCTACTTGATTGGTTAATCTTATAGAAGTTTTTATACAAGTTTTGATTAGAATTTTAGGCAAAGAAGATGTTTGTAGCTACTCTCCTATAATTGGTTATGGTAAACCATGGTCAACTATAGTCAATTATGGTACACCATAGTATGTCATGGTCATCAATGCTCACCCATAGTCAACCATATGCAATAATACTAAACTGTGGTTAACCATACTCAACCATGGTCAACCATATCCAACCACACACAACCATGGTCAACCACATTTGAGAATGGTCAACCATAGTCAACCATGGTCAACTATGGCCTACCATGGTTAACCATAGTCTACCATACTCACTCACAATCAACCATACTCAACCATGGTCAACCCAGAGAATCATGTTCAACCACAGTCAACCATGTCAACCAGTATCCTACATGGTGAACCATTCTCAACCATTATCAAACATTCCCTACCATGGTCAACCATAGTCAACTATATTAAAAAATTCAACCATGGTCATCTAAGGTCAACCATTGTTAACCAAGGTCAACCATAGTTAACCATGGTCAACCATACTCGACCATGGTCTTCCATAGTCTACCATCATCAATCATCCATAACCATAGTCAACCATGGTCAACCATACTTAACCATGGTCTTCCATACTCTACCATCGTCAATCATACATAACCATGGTCAACCATGGTCATTTTTAGTCAACCTTGATCAACTAATCCTCCCATGCACTTTGGTCGTCAGCTAGCACAACCACATTAGTAAAGTGGTTGATATATGTTGATCTAGCACAACTAGAGATTCACGCCATTTTTCACCTTTCCAAACTAATGGTGTCTCTAGTCATATATCAACCACTTTGTTGATGTGGTTGTGCTAATGATAATTAGTTTTGAGATTTATAAGAAAATTCGGTTGTCCTTTTATATCGTTATATCCATAAGTGTATTTTCAAATTCATGGGATTAAATCGCTTTTCAATTAATATCTGTTAAATAACGTTGTAGATGTGTTTTAAAGGAAAATTTCATGAACTATGAATTTAACATCTTTTAATTAAAATATGTTGTGAATTTAATATCTTTTAATTAAAATATGTTACGTCGATCGACGCCATTAATTTGGAAAGGTGGAAAATGGCATCAGTCAATGTATATCAACCACTTTTATAAAGTGGTTGTTGCTAGTTGATGACCCACATGCCTTGCGACGACCATTAATATATTAATACAAATATATTATTTTATAAATTAATTTAAAATACATTAATGTATTTCATATTTTTTTTTTGTAAATAAAGAAGGACCTTATATTATATCATGAGTATACAATCGTGCTTCATTTGGCAGCCACCTATTCCGTCACATAAGGGAAGCCAAAACAAGTGGCTCCAAGCGATGATATGTCTATCATGGTTGAAATATAGTTTACAAAAATTGTGCAGAGTACTGAAGGTTTCAACAGGAACCCTATTCCATCTAACTATCCTAGGGCTGGCTTCATTGAGAGCTACCATAACTAAGATAATTACACAAATGGAAAAAAGAGTGAAAATGAAATCACTATCCATTTAAAACTATAATTGACAAAAAAAACCAGAATCAGGGGTGAGCCATGTCAAGCCATTGGGGAACCTGGATGTCCATGAGAGGTGTATGTTGGGACAAAAATTTTCTTGCAAGTGGTGCAATGTGCTTGCATTGGGGATTATTAGAATGCCTCAAACAACAAATCTAGTCATTGATTGATTGTCNCATCCTGCCGCTACCGGATGTCGAAGAGGAGCTCAAGATGCTCCTTTGCCAGATGATAGGCAAAGTGTGAGCACTCCTCCCCTTTGTTTGTGCAATTGGGTTCTCCCCTGCATCTATCAGTTTCCATCTTGGAGGGATTTCCTCCTCCATGATGCAGCCTCCGTCCCACCAATAAGGCTCAGTTGGGGGGTCAAGAAGGCTGGTGGCCATGGGGAGATGTGCCTTTGACGGTGGCGCTGCCGTGTTCTCCAAGCTCGGGCATCGTTGCATAGCTGGAGGTGGCCCTATGTTCACTGAATTCGGGCATGGATGCCAAACTGGAGGTGGTGCCTCTTCTTTAACAGGGTTGAGGCATTGAGGTGCCTCTTCCTTCGAGGTGCTAGCTGGAGAATGCATAGGTAGCGGTGGAGAATGCACAGTGGGGATGAGGTTTCCGTTTTTGGAATGTGTAAGGATGTCTGAGTCTGAAGCAAGGGCGATGGGGTCTCCATTTTTGGAGTGCGTAGCGTTGTCTGGGTTCTTTTAGCATGTCTATGGGGGTGACTAAAATGGGCAAGTAAAGCTCACTGAGAGGTTGTAAGTCTATTGTCTCAGGTGATGTCATTCTTGTTCCTTGTGCCTCGCTTGGGCTTTCCTCGCTCGGGGCATGGTGGGTAGAACCAGGGGGTGGGGAGGATGTAAGGGGCTTGTGGGGGGGGCAGTAGTGGCCAAAGGAAGTTAGGAGGACACACAGAGTGTGATATTTGAAGCCGAGAGGGCCGAACAACACTGTGAAGAGATCGTAATGGGAAAAAAGCAGGAAGATATGCACGCCTTGGTTGCCTTTATCGTCGTTGGGAGCCATTGATGCCTCTCCCATCACCATTGAAGGCTGACGGGACTGATATAGGCGACTGGTACTAGTGGCTTGGCTTGATTGCTCGATTGAGAGCTCCTCCAGGTGCACTGAGTTAACTCCCCTCATGGTGTGTGCCATGGGGAGTAAATACGTCGGGGGTGGCGGCTCGGGAAAATAACTCCCCCCGCCATCTATCCCTACCATATGTCCCCCTCCTCTTGCCAAGTGTCACCCCATCCGGGTCAACATTAATGTATTTGATTAATACATTACAAGTATATATTATATTTGTGTAATAATTATTGAATGCATTAATTATACATTAATTTATACATTAATATGTTTGTATAATGTATAAATTAATGTAATACTATAAATTTAATGTATAATTAATGTATTAATAAAATATATTAATATAAAACAATAATGTATTTCATTAATACATTATTATTATATATTACATTTATGTGATAATTAATTAATATACTAATTATACATTAACTATACATTATTATATTAATTTATACATTAATATATTTGTATAATGTATAGTTAATGTATAATTAATGTATTAATTAATTGTCACATAAATGTAATATACGATAATATTAATATATAAATTAAAGTCTACAGAGGTATACATACTCGACCCCCTTTGGATTTGAACTTGTGACCCCTTAAGAGAAAACACATGTTCTTAACCATTAGACCCACTCAAGTTGTTCTTAAACAAATACGTTAATTTATAATGTTACATATTAAACTATTAATACATTAAAGAATATATTGTTTCATTAATTGATAAATTAAAAAGGTAATGTAAAATAATTGATACATTAATAATGTAATGATACATTGATATATTAATGTAATGTATAAATTAAATTTTAATTTTGTTAATGTATAAAATAACTTATAATTCAATTAATATATTAACAATTTAATGTGATAATTAATTATATATACTATTACATTATTAATTGATACATTGCTAAAATATTTATGCATTACTAAAGTAATATGTTAATAATATGATAAATATATCATTAAATACATTAATAAATAAATAATATATTACTAATGTATTAATACATTAACAAAATAATTCATTAAAAATATAATAAAAATATCAATACATAAAAAAAATACATTAACAAAGTATTAATACAATGATAAAATAATATATTAATAAAGTAGTAATAGATTGAAGTTAATGATTTTAGTAATAAGTTATAAAATAATTAAAATATTAATAAATAAATCCATTACTAAAGTAGTAATATATAAATAGAGTAAATTTTATTAATAAAAAGTGGTTGTTGTTGATTAATAACTAATTGACAAGCATTGATTACTAAATATTAATATACAAATTATCATTATAAACTTTGTAAATAAAATATAATTAATAATGTCTATATAGTTAAGAACATGAGTGGGCCTAATGGTTAAGAACATATGTTTCCTCTTAAGAGGTCACAGGTTCAAATCCAGAAGGGGGTAGGGTATGTATACCTTCGTAGACTTTACCAGTCAAATCGTTGGGTGGAGGGGGGTCCCTTGTCCCACAAACAAGAGGGTCTCATACACAAATTTGGTGTGCTGGCTTGGTCGTGACCTTAAAAATAGATTACTATTACTATTATTATAGTTAATTTTGAAATTCATAATTAATTAATAATTTGTATAGAGTTTATAAATTAATAATTATTAAATATATGTAATGTAGGTATAAAATGTTTGTCGCAATGCAATGTTGGAAAATATTTGACACAATGGGATGGTAGGAATGTTCATTACAATGTGACGTTCAGAAATGTCGTCACAATGGGATAGTAGGAATGTTCATCACAATGCGATGGTGGGAAATGTTCGTCACAATGGGACATTGTGAAATTCTTATCACAATGCGACATTCAAAAATATTCGTCACATTGGGATGGTACGAATGCTCACACAATGTGATGTTGGGAAATGTTCATCACAATGTGACATTGGGAAATGTTCGTCACAATGCGATGTTGGGAAATGTTCATCATATTGGGACGGTACGAATGTTCATCACAATTCAATGTTGGGAAATGTTCATCACAATGTGATGTTGGGAAATGTTCTTCACAATGCGATGTTGGGAAATCTTTTTCACAATGGCACGGTAGGACTGCTCATCACAATGCAATGTTGAGAAATGCTCATCATAATGCGACGTTGGGAAATGTTAATCACAATGGGATAGTAGGAATTTTTATCACAATGCCACTTCGGAAGTGTTGTTAGAAAGTAACTTCAGGAATGTTATTTGTGGGTGTATGACATTGGACAGTGAACATGACAATGTGATAAAGAAAAAAGTTAGTAACATAGTGGGGTTTCAACATGCTCATCACATTGCAATGGCTATGGGAGGATGTTTGTCGCAATATGACTTAGGGGTCTATTTTTCATAGAGTGACGAAAGGAATGTTTGTCACAAAACAACGTTGTTCAATGTTCATCAAAATGTCACAAAGAAAAAAGTTAGTAACATATTGAGGTTTTGGCATGCCTGATTGCAATGTTGGTGGAAGGATGCTAGGCTTAGCAACATTGGAGCATGACATCAAGGGTTATATAAATTTAAGTTTTCCATTATGAGTTATATAAATTTGTGTTTTTTAGTGAGGGTTAAGTTGCATCATGAAGAAGTTTAAACTATGAGAAAGATAAATGTTATAAAAAAATGTCATAAATTATGAGCAAAAAAAAAGGAGGATGAGTTAAAGAAAATTTCACGTTACTTTGACAATTACATAAGAAACCTTATCATTGAATTGAATGAAAATGTTATTGCATAAAGAGAGAGTTCAATAATAAAACTTGAAGAAGTTTGCTATAAAACAATGTGATACAATGAAAATTTAAAAGTAATTGATTTTTAGTAACTTAATATTATTTTAGAGATTTAACATTTGAGGTTGACATTAAATAAATTAATAAAAATCCAAAAGATTATGTTTAACTTTCATAAATTAAAAGGTTAGCTTTAATATTATGTCGTATTATGACAATTTAAATGTAAAAAGAGAAATAACTTTTATATTGAATTTTGTAATGATGTTTTGTTTACCATATAAAAAATTTATGAATAATATGAGATAGAACAACATATGGAAAGTACAAACATAGGAGGAAAGGAAAATAAGCTATAGTTTACATGTATAAAGGAAATTAAAAAATTGCATTTCAATAATATTGTGACAACTTAAAACTAATAAATTGACTAAGTTGAACAGAATGACATATATAACATTTGAAGAGTAATAAAGGAAATGTTTTTCATACATATTTAAAACAAATTGTGACATTACAACATAAGGGAAATAATTATTGAAGAAATAGACTTCTTTAAGATATGGAATAATAAAAAAATAATAGTAATATGGTTCTCTTTAATGTAATCTAATATACTGAAAGTAAAAAGAAAAAAGCAAAAAGTTTATGTTAAGAAATAACTAAAGTACGAAAATTAATAACAATAATGTTCTAATGAACAATATATATAAAAAAATACAATGCAAAAGGCTTCATAGCATAGAATATAGAAGGAAATGGATAAAAGAATGCAAAAGACTTCATAACATAGAATATAGAAGGAAATGTATAAAATATATAGTTTTAAATACTTTGTATAAAAAATTATTTATTCCAAAACAATAATATTTCAAGTTAATTATAAATGAAAAGAAAATTAACTATCTTTACATTGAATTGGAATATAATATAATATAAAAAATTGATATTATTAGATATTTAAATAAAGTAAATTAGTTTTTGATAGTATAATTTTAACCTTGTTTGCATTTAGTTGGAACATATATAATATAAACAATTAAGATTTTTCTCATTGTATAATATAGTTTACTTTAAGTAATATGTTATAACAATATTTAAGAATACTTAATTTGTTTCATTGTATAAAAAATGCCAATTTTTGTCATTATACACAACAAAAGAAAGTGGTATAAGATAGTTTATTTTAAGCCATGTGTTATAAGAATATTTAATTTTTGTCATCATTGTATACAAAAATTGTCATTATATATAAAAAAAGTTGAAACATTGAAAATAAAATCAATTATTTTAAAAAATAAAAAATATGAAATAATTATATGTGATATCATTTTTTGTTGTTTTTTCTCAACCATATATATATATATACACCCTCATTAATTTTAAAAAAAAGAGAGAAGTGGAATTTAAATTGTTTTTAAATCTTTTATTATAATGTATATATTTTCACTGATTATTTTTAATAATAATTTTATATATATATATATATATATATATATATATATATATATATATATGATTAACATCCATTAAGAGCAAATTGGTCTATCATATCTTAACAGGGTAAGTGATTATTTGTGATTGTTTACAATTTTGTTTATGTGCTCGAAAAGCATTAAGAGAAGATTTCCAACATCACCATACTTTTGTTGAGTTAAGTGGTTAGGAAGGTTGGTAGTGTGAAAAATATTTTGAAAATGAGATATAATATGGGTATAGGCTGGAAAATCTAAGAGAAAATGATTTTCATATTCAACCTTCTTAGTGTCACAAAGGTGACACACTCTTTCATCCCATGGCGTTTTAGGAACTGACCAATGTCGAGTTTCACTATGGAGCTCATGAGAATTTGTTCTTATCTTAGCAATGCTTATTTTTATCTTTACACTTGGCAAAACAGATAGGTAATCTTCTACAAAATGGTGTCTTCCATGATTTCCCAATATTTTGTCCAAGACCGGGCATCTTTATCCCATCCTCGCTTGACTCGATGGTCGTTATGACTCGATTTTGAAACAATTTTAGGAATCCTCTTGTCTTCCAAGTTTTTTAACTTGTTCTTATACATTAGGTATCTAGTCATAGCCATGCTCTCAATGGGGGAGAGACTTGTTTCTAAGAGGCGGATGGGATTGGGCGTATTTCCTTTAATTTTGAGATTATAGGTTATACAATTCTTTTGTATTTTCTCTATCTTTCTCCAGTATTCATGAGAGATACTATATCCCCAGACTTCACATTCATAAAGAATAAGAGGTGTAACAAGAGTCTCAAAGAAGAGTTTCTTCTTATCCCAAATCCAAAGATGAGCTGATTTACAACTATTTTCAAGCCACTAATAAGCTTTCCATCCCCCAATAATCCTTTTCTCAAAGCTATAATTCTAATTGACTTTGTGGTCAATATAAATTCCAAGATATTTGTACGAAGTTGCTTTCTCCAAGTTGATTTTGTCATATACGAATGTATCTGATCCAAATGGATCAAGGAAACAAAATGGATCCAGGAAGGCCTAAAAATAAATGTTCTTGGAATCAGACGAAAACAATGTCACTGCATTCATCTCATCCTGTTGATTCCATCCATATAATGTTTTTTGCAAACGAACGGCGTATGCGAAAGTTATCGCATTCTAATCAAATTCCCAAATAGGCAAAAATTCAATTGGTCAAAGTCAACGTTAATGTCATTAGGTACGATAGGTGACATCAGGATGACATCATGATGACATCATCATCATGATGTGGTGTCACCAGGAGGTGACATGTGTCACTCAGAATCAAAATTTTTGGGTTGAGTTGACACTGTACGGATTTCACAAGTGCCATTGTACGGATGCCACATGGTAGTTCATACAATGACGTGACCCAATGACAGACTAACATGTGGCAGGTGACTGGACTTTATGGTGGAGAATGTGGCAATACGAACTGACACATGGAAGTACGACATGATGACGTGATAGTGACACTTGGAAGGTGACTAGGTTGTACGGACGTGACGTGGCACGACACGTGGATATATGATAGATGACATGGCAAGTGACTCGGCAGGTGACTGGGGTGTTAAATGTAATGGTATGGACCAATAAAAGGGTGACACGTGGCCTAATCAGAGGGTGTGATGTGGCACCCAAGATGTTTCCAATGACAACTAGTTCAAAATTTTGTTATGGGACGGGGGGATTCGAACCCCTAACCTCACGGGATATGCAACGATTTCACAACTAGTGGTGAACCATTCAGGCTAAGGGTGGTGCTTGGTCTACAATCGATGCAACATCGTTTTGAATTAGAGGTTGGTGCGAATTCGGGGATAAGCCCCAGTCGACAAGGGCAAGCCCCAACCGACCAGGGGTTAGAGACCAGAGCCTAACCAGTTTGAGAGCATGTGGAGGATTAGAGTGACGCCATATGGACAAGCCACATGACCAAGAACCGACGGGTAAGGGGTCGACGCACCAGGCCAAGCACATATGGAACAACGACATAGGACTAGGGGTCTGAAATTCAGCGGTTTCTCCCAGAGTTGCCTAATTTTGGTTTTTAAAACTATATAATATATTTTTATTGGATTTTAAGGCCGTGTTTAATGGATTTTGTCCATTATTGGGGGATATGGAGCCATTTTTGGGGCCAGATCTTGGGAGGAAGTTGGGAGGTTGTTGCCAACTTCATGCCTATATAAACTAGAGGTTCTTGGCAGCTTGAGATAGATTCATAGAAGGATAAATGCTAAGAAATTTGACAAATAAAGCCATTTTTATGCAGGAAATCCATTCAGGAGAGCAACTTTGCGGGCCATTTCTGGGAGCTTCGCTCAATTGTTTTCAGTGCCGTAAGTTCTGTTGGGTTCTTGAGGTCTAGAATAACACAACCAAATCAGTTTGTGATCCATTTAACACTTTTTTGATGTACGTTTGAAGCTTTGAAGAGAAATAAGAAATCCTCACCCACTGAGACAAAGGCCCAGAGACGTAGGCAATATTGCCAAACGCCATTAACTATTTTGTTGTCATGGTTTGCTGATTATTTTTTTTTTAATTTCAAAGATGCATATCTTATTATGGATGCCATGTTATATCTTTGATTTTTCCTCTTTATTCAATTTCTAAATGGTTAATGAACTCATGCTTTAAAAACTTAACCATAGTCTTTAAAATATCTTTTCAGATCAAGTGGTATCAAAACAAGTTGACGGTTGGTTTTTGAATTTGCATGATTACTAGGGAAAAGTTGAATCGTGGTGAA
>JASDQU010790126.1:61018-74337 GCA_032191745.1 Picea mariana | reverse complement strand
TATGGAGGTTCAAAGCATTGAAAAAGTCCAAAATATTTATGTGGATCGCTCTGATGTCCAAGGTCCCTACTTGGGATTATTTGTAGAAAAAGCAAAAGCACGGACCTAGCATGTGTTTTCTTTGTTGACAGGTTGGTGAGGATGTATCACATCTCTTAAATGAATGACCTTTTTCTTTACAGGTGTGGAAAGATAATGGGAGGTGGATGGGAAAAGATCATGTGTCGCAGTGTGAGAGAGTGGAAGAAGAGTTGAGAAAGTGGTTTCAGAGGCGTGATTTGGAAATGTATCGAGCAATTCCCCTTATCACTTTTTGAGGCTTATGGTTGGCACGTAACTTGAGCATATTCGAAGGTCGACCTCTTCAATGATTTGTGAGTTAGAGATATCATACCACAAATGAGTTAGAGATATCTAACTCATTTTTACAAATCTCGGTGAACAATTACAAACAAAAACATCTAAGACAAGAGTGTAATCAAAAATAAATAATTGCTATTGCATAATAAAAATCAATTCATTATACACTTCAGCTTCTTTCCTCTATTATTAACGTCAAACATCTCACATGGTGGAATACATGGGGATAATTACAAAAACAATATATACATGGCTAAGTTATTTCACATGGTGGAATACATGGGGATAATTACAAAAACAATATATACATGGCTAAGTTATTTTAGCTTGGGACACCACCTTCTATCTCCACCCAATGGCATAAGGACATGACTTTTTTTCATGCCAAATGGCACTAAGAGACAAACTATGGTAGGAGATGAGCAAATGAGCAATTGGGTGTCATGAAATATCATCTTAGGTAATTATGGCTCAAATTGTTTATGAGGCATACTTTAGGGCACGCTATTTAAGTAATGAGTAAAATAAATATATCAAATAAGTAACATAAATATATCAAAACATACTTTTTGACACTATTGCACTAAGGAGGAATATATAGTTTAAGACATTTTTAAGACAAACTCTTTGAATAGATTTTTTTTCAACATACTCTTCAAATCATTCATAATAAATGGACTCTGTTAAAATAGTCCAAAACTAATTGATAATGAATTGGTTATTCAATCAAATATAAGAAAAAGCATAAACAATTGAAGAGTTGTATGTTTTTCAATTAGTAGTCAGCGCCAAATATAATGAACCCCCTGTGTTGTGACTATATATGCACTACTAATACTTTATCCAACAAAAGAAATTAAGTTGAGAAAATATTCAGAAAGTGCAAGTACATTTACATTTTCAGCATCCAATTTAACAAGAGATGGAATATAGATTGTGATAATAGATATTGTTAATAATTATTATATCTCAAAAGAAAAAGAAAATATTGTTTTTCTATATAACTATATTTGTTATATCAAAGAATTTAAATGATTCTAAGTTTGTTGATATGGTGAGAACACAAAATATTTGTATATAATTAATATGGATTTTAAATCAACAAAAAAAAATTATACTCACCTTTCCTAATAATCTTTGTTTGTTAAACACTTCAATACAACAACAACCTTCATGGCATAACCATCTTTAACATGTACACCTGCATAATGCAACATTACACCTCTGGTGTCATTGCAACCATACTTTTTAAACATAAATGCAAGAAAATGAAATTATACATAACCTACTTCCTTGACATCTTTATTTTCCTATAGCTATTTTCAATTGGAATTTCAATAGTCTCCTTTCATCTCAACGTATAGAGTATATACCATTGATTTCTCCAATTTACAATTGAGTAAAGAGAAAGAAACATATCACAATTTAAATCAAAGTGAAAAAAATAAAAACCCAATACATATTTATAATGAAATTGTGATTAAAATTTAAAACAAAGTGAAAAAATAAAAACCGTTTATATATTTATAATGAAATTGTGATTTGCAAAAATAAAAATATAAAATAATGAAATTGTAATTAAAAGATGGAAGATAAAAATATAATAGATATAGTTTGTACTCTTAACAATTAGTAAATATGGGTTTGATATGGATTTATGCTAACATATATCTATTACTATTACTAGAACACTATAATCCCTAAGATGACATAACATATAAAAAAACATAAATCCTAAATAGCATTATTGAAACTAGCAATGTTAAAGAATTTACAATAAAATTGAACTAAAAGAATGGAAAATAAAAACCTCATACATATTTGAACTCTGACATTATTAAACATACCTAAAATGTTTATATTTCTTCATATTTAATAAACTTGAGATTGAGATGCATTTATACGTATTGAACCAAACAACTAAAAAAAAATAAACCTCTAAACCCAAGGATAATGAATGGCATAACAAATCCAAAATACCACAACCAAGAGCATTGAAGATTATAAAAAATTTCCAAAGCCTCACATGGAAGTGGAATACAAAGAGGGAGAGTAATAATTATAGGGTTAAGCACACCCATGAACTTTTATATGGATCTAGAAATTATATGTATATATGCTAACATCGACCTAATCAAACTAAAAAATAGTTCTAAACAACGAAAAACTTAAAAACTCACTTGCAATTCTGCAATATATGCATTTTCTACATGTATTTAATGCTCTAGTGGCTTTGCCTCTGCACTGCATGACAAAACAAAACGTATTAATACAAAAGAGCACAGTCAAAAAAATTTGGAACATCACCCTTCCTCTCGACCCCAATAAACTAGACCTAGACCCAAAACAAAAATAAAATAAAATAAACAATTGAATAAATAAAGCACAGACAAAATGGAAGGTAGGAACATATAAGCAAGGCCATGCTCAAGGAAACAAAAAAATGCAAACCCATAGTCATCCAAGAAACTCCCAAATTATCTTTGACACTACTCTCTTATCCTATTTTTCTTTTCTAATTAACATGGCTTTGGTTAAGCCAACAATTGTCGTTCCCCTTCGGTTTTCTTCAACTAGCCAAGCTAGTAGTTGCATCTCTTCTATTTCTCATTTAATACAATAATGATCTCCAAAATTCACATCTTACATTTAGGTTTAATAATCTTTGAAATCCACTCACAAGTTGTTACACTATCGTAAGCACATATTGCACGATATCGCTGATAAGATTTAATAATTTTTAAAATATACTTATACGTTATTACGCTATTATAGGCACACATTACCCAATGTCGATGAGTTTTATTAAATTTTGGAATATTACAAGTTGGCATTATAGTTAGCATGCATCCTAATACTTCCTTTGAGATATTTGAATTTTTTACAATAACAATTTTTACACAGATTTCCCTTTGAAATATTACACGGTAGTATGGTACCTTTATATTTATCTATAAATTATAAATTATAAATTATAAATTATATGTGTATCAAATTTGGAGAATAATGCATCAATAAACATTTTTATAACCATATTCATATCAATATATTTACATGATATAAGTTTGATTTTATTAAAAAAAAAAAATCATTTTCAAATTGGAGTTCAAAAAAATTCAAAGAGAAAATGTATCCATATCTAATGTTGGAAAATTATCCATTTAAAATGTATACCCATTCCATCTTACAACCAATAAAGCAGTAAGTAAACCATATTACATACCTACTCAAGAAATATTATGTTGTTTAATATTAATAACAAAAACTCTCAAGTATTGCTTAAAAAAACCTCTAAAAACATAAAAAAATCCTCCTACCTAGTACTAAATCTTCAAAACCAACTTACTCATTCTTTTTTATGCCATAAAGCTCTTCACTTTTTGCAATATTTTGCAACTATAACATTAACATTTGAATATAACGATGTAATATAATATCATTTTTTTGTATTGAGAATGATCCAAATCAATTCAACAATTTAATTAATATTAAAGAATGACTTATTAGTCCCTGCTATAGGCATAGAAGGATTATAGTGATCGATAAATCGTTGACCTGGTATTAGATTGTGCATTGACCAGAAATATTTCCATATTATCTATTGTTGGAACAAGGGAAGTGAACACATTGATTTTTATATAATAAAAAGTATCATGTTTGTCAAGATCTGATTGGACAATGGATTGGAGGTCTTATTGGTGCCTTCGTTATTCCCAATGTTAAATATGTTGGCATATCCAAAGTATTTGATCGTATATATGGTCCTTTTGAATCATATATTTTATTATGCATTGGTCGAAGGTGGATTAATGCTAGCATTAGTTCGAATGTTTTCTTTAGCATTTTCTGTTGGGTAGAATACATTCTCTATCATATTACTATGTGTGATTTTTGCTTTATTGTTGCGTGCTTCAAGAGAACAGCCCTGCCAAGTTGCATTTTTTCTTAAATTCTTGTACAGGCCTACGCCCTTCGACGGTCCTGACAGTCTTAATTGTTTACCTAACAACTTTGGCAGTCTTAAATATTTATTGTACAGATGTGTTGCAATACAGTTTCGTTCATGGTCGGCATCGCTACTCCAGTGTTTGATCCTCGTTCGCTACTTCGTTCCATGATTTTGGTTCTTGTTTGATTCAACTTTGCAAATTTGAGGTCATGCACTTGCAGTTCGAGCTCTTCATGGTTGTTCACTGGTTTGTTGTTCTTAAACTTTGCAAGTTGTTGGACCTGTTGTTGCGGTTTGCAGATTTTGGGGTTGATCTCTTGTCATCCTTCATTGATGGGTAAGTTTCCCTATTGTTGCTATTTTTCAATGGTGGCGGTCCCTGCCTCCAAATTTTGTTGCAGACCATCTTTGTTTGTGCTCTTATTTTATGTTCCTGGAAACCATGCATCTTCATATGTCGGCTATCACATACATAGGTTTTTTGAAAATTGCAATGCAGAGGGGTTTACGAAAAGTAGTTCGGACCTATCAGAAGAGGGAACCATCCGGCGGGGTGTACACGCGGGGAATGATTTTATTTTGTGGGTCGGAAAACTGCGTCCACCTATTCTCTTTCTACTAAGTAAAGTTATGGTTTTATTTATTTGCGTTCTTTCTTTTGTTTGGCTCAGTTTCCAGTGTCAGTTTGTTTTCTTCTCATCTGGTATGGGGACTAGGGGGGATTGAAGTTGAGAAGAAGAAGGTTGAAAGATACATATGAGGATTGGTACCCTATTTTGCTTTCCTTTTTTTTTTGCTACCTTTTATTTCTTTCCCCTCCTTTTCTCTGTTTTCATAGAAACTGAAAGTATGTAGCAAACAGCTTCAAAATGACAGTTGAAGAGATGAAATAAGTAATATATGTTGAGTCGTATGAAATAGATACACAGTCCATTATACATGACAGCATTGAGGTGGTTTTGCATAGAAATGGGATTTTTAGATTAGATGCATTCTCCTATACTGTTGGGGATTGCCTTTTCGATACATTCCAGGTTCTATTGCATTTCCGGTATTCGTCGATCGAGCTACGCAGTGGATTGATAAATTATTTCTTGACTTGTTTTAAAAATGGCGATGTTGAGGCTTTGGAGTCCTATGAATACGAACTGGAATCTGATTTTCTTTGGAAGTTGCATGGAATACATGATGTTGCTACGTATTTTTCAAAGATGTGGTTGTCTGCATCTCTAGTTCTTCCTGCACATGAGAGGGGACTTTGGGGAGATACATTTTGTATACGGTGGTTGTCTAACTGGATGAATATATCAGTTGGAATATGGTCATTGAGAAGAAAAACAAGATATCTACTATTCAACAAAATTGTATTTGACAATCCATATTTCATCTTGTTCCATGATGCCAATGTCGTCGGTGGCCATTCTGAACCACTACTGTACAGAAAAATGTCCATATGCAATATAGAAGTTCCTTGTATTTACTTGTTCGTTATTTGCAAAGACCTTCAATTGCAATGGAAATGGATTTTGCGTCGCATAGATTGCCATGGTTTACAGAGGGCAACAAATGTTGTTTCTACCTGTGGAGATAGTCTGTTTAATGCAATTTGTTGTTTGGTGGCAGTGGAGTTTGATGTTCAGTCACTGCGGCTTTACACTGTATAGTCCTTTTGCAATGAAATTATAGGCGGCAGCCAACAGGCTTTTAGGTGCTTGCATCAGCATCTTTGGCCATATCTCCTAGAAAATATGTCGGTTGTTGGAAGTTGGCAGGAATACCTTGTGAACATGTCGCTTCCATATGAGAAAGGGAATATGGAGGGTTGAATATTATGTTTGCAATGGTTGTCTATGATATTCAGGGTGAATATCCAAGTCTGGTCGACCTTGCAAGATGGCAGTGTCCATTCCTAGTTTACTTATTCAAATTATGATGGCACAATTGACATCCTCTCGTTGAAAACAGATACAACACATATCCATTATGAGCCTTTGCTTGGACATATCGGTAGTTCAGAGTTGAATGTCCATGCCACCCAAACAACATCAAATCTGCAAACGCGTCGAATTCTTTTTAGTGAAAATGAGACTCCTCCTGGTTGCGATATGGGCATACAGGGCTTGAACAAAAAAAACATGCGTAGAATTCATGACAGTTGTGATGAGGCCATAGAGGGCTTAAACAAAAAATGTAGAGTAAGTTATCACACTTTGAAAAAAAGTATGCATCAAATTCATCCAACTTGTGATAAGGCCATAGAGGCCTTAAACAAAAAAACGTAAAGTAGTTTCTCAGAAGTTGAGTGAGAGTGAAATTCATTCCAGTTGCCATCAGCTCATCGTGCCCTTGGGAAAGAAACGTAGAGTAAGTTACCACAACTTGAAAAAGGTCATGCGCGAGAGAAAAAAATGCATTGCTACGCTTCCTTTTAGAGAGAAACTCACATATCACAATGTAAAGAAATTTGTTCATGCAAAACAGAACATAAACATGTGCGATCGCATATCCCGGAATGGTCATGCAACTGTGACAGTTCGTGGTCTACAAGAAACACCATGTAGTACTAGCAATGAAAACCAGGAAACGGTTTCTACCCATACTTCCCTACAAAATAAAAATGCAAGACAGACCTACATGAAACAAATGAAAGGCACTCCTTCCATTGCATGTGCAATTTGTGAACAATTGAATTTTTCAAAAAATAGTAAGTCTTTCACGCCTGATTTGCAAGCAGAATACCTCTGCTTGACAGTGCACGATAAACCATTTTCCAGTGGGAAATTTTGTCTTCCATGCAAACGATCGCTTGAAAATGGAAAACTGCCACAGTTTGCAACTCCTGACCAATTAAGATGTAATACACCACTACCATATGTAAGTGCACTTACGGAACTTGAGGAGAGACTTGTGTCTCTACGAATTGCATTTTCTCAAATCGGACCTTGGGGCTATAGATGACCCCAAATGGGCTTAACAGGATCAATTATTAATGTACCTGTTCAGCTAGATGTTGTGCAAAAAGCGTTGCCACAATACATTAGCAATACAATGACAACTTTTGTGGCTCTCAAAAGACACTTGCGATACAAAAATGCCTATCAGACAAGTAAAGTGCATGTGCATGTTGTTATGAAAGAATTAAAGGAATTATGTTCCAAGGCCCTGTACAAAGAAGAGAACATTTGTATAAATGGCAACTGGAACAGTGTTCTCGCAGAAGAGGATGGAAACTCTATAGACACTCTCGAAAATCCTAGTGAATTTGATACAAGTGATGAATCGGAGAATGAAACACCTGCTGAAACATTGGTGCATGGATTCACTGATTCACAGTGCATTCGTGACTTGCAAGACAAAATTGTTGAAATTGCACTTGCCGAGGGGCAACGTCCACTTGGAATATTCAAGGACAAATTTGCTGAGGAAATGAACTTTCCAACACTCTTCTATGGATATCCACGTGGCATTAATATTACAGAATGATTCAATTATCATAAAATAGTATGATGGGAGTTGCTACATTCAAGCGGTCACTTCTCTTGTCACATAACAAATTTGTTTTTCAAAACAATGCGCATAATAATAGAGCAAGTTCTTTCCTGCATGTGGGTCCAAATAAGAAAAGGGCAGTTACAAGGAAGAAAGTTGTTGGCCAAGGATGTGAAGGAAAAAGTAAACCTAGAAAAAATTCTGAAATTTGATATTGGATACATATATTTCAAAAACATTCGCACCTCTCCTGACTATTTGCAACAAAACAAAAAAAATATTTTTGCAATGATCCGAAAATTGGGCCCGCCAACATTTTTCGTCACATTTACAAGTCCAGAGCATTGCTTGGATCCATTGGTGGCTATCGTATCTGAGCTGCATAGGAACAGAAAACGTAAAAAAGAAACCGATACACTGGAAAATAATGACATTGACTACCTCATAAAAAAAGACCCGGTGACATGTACTCGCTACTATAGACATAGAATAAATGCCTTGAGACAATTAATATTCCATGATGAAACATTTTTCGGAAAAATATTGGACTACTTTTTTGTGATTGAATTCCAGAATAGGGGAAATGAACATGACCACGCACTGTTGTGGATAGAGGGTGCACCAGTCTATGGAGATGATATCAATTCAGAGATCGAACAATTTGTGGATAAATACATAACATGCAACACAGATCATTTGGATCCAGAACTTGCGAAAGTCCATAGACATTACCATACAAGAATTTGTAGAAAACGAAAAAAATCGCATTGCAGATACAACTTTCCTGTGCCGCCAATGAGAGCTACAAGAATCATAGAGCCAGTTAGTTTAGAGGACAATGTTGTTGTTGAGAAATCTAAATCCTTGTTCGCATTTCTAGAACAAGGAGAATTTGACGAAATGATGAGCTTTGATGCCTTCTTGACACAGATAAATCTATCAGAAGATGAGTACATCGAAGCCATACAATGTACGCTTAGGAAACCAACACTTTTCCTTAAACGAAAACTCTCCCATATTTCGAACAAAAGTTTCTCCAAGGACATGCCAGTTATGTGGAAAGAAAATACAGATGCGCAGTACGTGTTGAATGCATATGTTGCAGCATTGTATTGTACCTCGTATACGATGAAGATTGACAAATCTATGACAAGTGCATTCAAAAGAATACGCAAAGAACATGAAAGAAGTCATATCGATGCCATACAAATGATACGCACACTTGGCAATACATTGTTTAATCTTCAACAAATGTCTGCTCAACAAGCAGTTCACATTGCACTTTGCTTTCCCCTCACTTGTAGTTCAAGAAAATGTGTCTTCATAAACACATCTCCACTTGAAAAATTCACATGTGTGCTTAAACCACCGGTTTTGCTACAACAAGAGCCTGACAGTTTAGAAGACATGTTATGTCGCTCTATTATTGATTATTACGTCCAGCGTCCATCTCCTATTAGGCATATCTGCTTAGCATTATTCGTATCGCATTACAAAACAAATGGTGCACCCATATCAAAAAGAAAAAAACCCTTTGTCATACAATTTGTCAAATACAATAAACATTGTGACTATGAAAACTATTGTAGAGAAAAACTATTGTTGTACATTCTGTTCGATGAAAACGAAGAGACATTAAAACATAACTTATCTACATGGGAGGTTGCGTATGTTGCGTTTGAGACTATAGTGCACATCAATGAAGCTAGATTTACCTACAATGTTAATCCAACATGGGGTGATCTAGAAGTTGCACTTAATGACCTAGAAAACCCTGGCGATCATGATGAGACATTCAGAAACCGAAAAACAACCACAACTCCTTCTGAGTCCTATGACTTACAAGCGGATTTGCCTCGTCCTCCAGCGGCTAGAACTGAAAAACGTATCAACCTTGGTTTTCAAGTTACAAAACATCCTTTCCTAATTGAAAATAATGAATACCATAGAATAAGATGTATGTTGAATCATGAACAACAAACAATTCTAAAGGACATTGCTCTTAAAAAATACTTGAACATGAACAATTTTGTGCACGTGTTCCTTACAAGCGGAGCAGGAACAGGAAAGACATTCACAGCGAAAGAATTGTTCCAAATGCTTATACGACTCTATGATTCAAACAATTCCTCTGATCCTATGAAACCAAAGGGCCTAATAGTTGCATACACAGGAAAAGCTGCATACAATGTTGGTGGAACAACAGTCCACTCTGCATTTTTAATGCCTTTTAACAAGTCACAGTTTCTTCCATTTAGCAAGGAAATGTTGGATACATTATCTAAGCTTTATGAGGAACTCCAACTTATCTTTATAGATGAAGCATATTTGATTGGGAGTTGGTTCTTGTATTCCATTGACAACTGACTAAGAAGCATAAAACATGTGCAGAAGAAATACTTTGGAAACATTGACATGACATTATGTGGGGATCTTTACCAGGCACAGCCCATCCAATATTCTTTGATATTTGAACAACCTACCGTTAACATGGAAACAGTCACCCGTGACTTCTGGAGAGACAATATTAAATGCTTTGAGTTGCATATTGCAATGCGCCAGACAGATGAAACAGTCATTGTAATTCTGAATAGAATGCACACAAATAGCCAAACATATGATGACTTGACCTATATCAATTCGAGGTGCTTACGGACTGCACCAAAAGACCCAACGTTCCCTTACCTATTCTACAGAAATAAGGATGTTGCAATGCCTAACAGCCACATGTTGTCGCTCATGCCTGGCGATGATATCATCATCAATTTGATTGACCTGGAAGAAGACAACCATGGAAATGTGCCACGTCATGAATATTCAGTCACTTTACCTTTGCAACTTGTCCTCAAATTAGAAATGTTGGTTGAAATATATGCCTTTAATTATGATTCACAAGATGGCTTGGTGAATGGTGCAAATGGAATATTGAAAATCTATACGAAGACAGAAAAAGTGGATGTCCTTTGGATTAAGTTTCATGAACCGCATATAGGCAAGCGACAAGCAAGCAAGTTGTCTTATCTATATAATTCAAACACTAGAAGCGATTGGACACCTATTTTACGAATATTGAAGCTAATATCGACATCAGCAAAGATAGGCCGACTGAAGATTCAAAAACAGTTTCCGATTAAACCTGCATGTGCATGTACAATCCACAGATCACAAAGACTAACACTTGATAATGTTTCATTTTAGCCTGTTGGAATTTAGATACATGGACTTGTATACACAGCATTGTCCCATGTCAGAAGCATAGACTCATTGTATTTACTAAGTCCTCTCACAAAAGATAACTTCAAAGTGAAACAAAAAGTTGATATTGAAATGGATCGACTCAGGACCTCTTCAAAATGGCAACTGCACTATGATTACCAATCCATACAAACAAATTCATTTGTATCAATTATCTCTCTTAACACACGCAGCTTAAATGCAGACATGGATGATATACTGAATGACTATGATATAATGCAATCTGATATTCTGTGCTTGCAGGAAACACACATGGCATTATGCATGCATAACAAACAATTCCCAAATCACAATTTCATATCAAGTTACATTACACATGGGGTGATGATACTGGTGAAAAAACATGTACCAATTTTGGACCATATACATATTGAAGAAAAGAATGTTGAACTGGTGCTTGCAAAAAAAAAAATCTCATGAAACAGAAGTTGCAATACTGAATATGTATGTTTCTCCCCATGCAGCATTCTCCAACATAATACATGTTATTTCCTATGCATTGGGTCATTTCCATCTGAACGGACCCATTGTACTTGTGGGAGACTTCAATATTGACATGCTACAAAATACTGGCAGAACAAAAAAATTGGAAAACTACATGTGCAAATACAATCTCTGCTTTCTTTTGAACAACATAGGCCATCTGCAAAACGCACTTATTGACCATGTCTGGTCCAATATGCCCATTCCTCAATATAGTACGTTTATCTTAGACACATATTGGTCTGATCACGATACAATTTGTATTGCACTTGAATTATGAGATATACATCAAACATATTGCAAACTTATATTTCTATGTTTCAAAGCATATATGTATAGCTTGTTGCAAAAAATAATAATTATTATTATTATTATTATTATCCAGCTTCTTGGTTTTCCCTGATTTCTACACATGTCATTTTAGTGAGCATATATTCGGTGTTGTACTTGAATTATAAAATATACATTATGCAAAAAAATAAAAAATAAAAGGTACATCCTCCCAAAAACTATTTCTCTCTCTATTCATCTTATTCTATTTTTTTTAGTATATGTACATAGTAGTTGCATTTTTCTTTACATATGCACCTATGTTCACATCCCTTTTGTTTTGTACTTTTTTTGATAGAAACAGACAGGAAAACTAGATGGCGCAAAGAAATCCTACCCAAAGATGTGGAGGAATCCATGCAAAGGTGCATTCTTTTTCTTCCCACTTGTCAATTTATTATCATAAGCTATTTGTAAGGCACCAAACAATAGAGGCCCGTTTTTTACCCCACCATCCCGACAACCCACGATCCAGAAACTATATATGGTCTATAAAATCTCAGCCACCCCACAAGTCCACTTGTCAATTTGTATATCGCGGAACTGTGTGTGCTATTTGTAGAACACGGAACAATAGAGGCCTATTTTTTGAGCCCGCCCGCCCAAGAACCCGCAATCCAGAAAGTGGCCAAGTATGGAATGTGATATTCGTACATGGTCTATAAAATCTCATGTCCATACTTTATCAAGGTGCATATTTAGTTTTTCCTCGTTTCTACACACATTGATCTAGTAACCACAGAGTTGGTGTTGCACATGAATTATGAAATATGCACTGGGAGTCAGACGGAGCCCTTTGGTTTGCTTAGCCAATTTTGAGGCGGCTAGCCCGAGAACCCAATTTCTATATGGCATAAATCGGCCCAATGTACAACCCACAAGTCCTCGCTCCAAATAAGTGGTTAAGTATAGAATAAGGGATCTGTGCATATTTGGTATGTATTGCTCGTTTCTGGGAGCCCGCCAGCCCTGGAGTAGAATGTTGGGCCGGTCAGCCCGCAAATCCGCTTGTCGATTTATTATCATAAGCTATTTGTAAGGCACCGAACAATAGAGGCCCATTTTTTACCCCGCCAGCCCAAGAACCCGCGATCCAGAAACTGTACATGGTCTATAAAATCTCAGCCACCCCACAAATCCGCTTGTCAATTTGTATATCGTGGAACTGTATGTGATATTTGTAGAACACTGAACAATAGAGGCCTATTTTTTGAGCCCGCCCGCCCGAGAATCCACGATCCAGAAAGTGGCCAAGTATGGAATGTGATATCCATGCATACTCTATAAAATATCATGTACATACTTTATGAAGGTACATATTTAGTTTTGCCTCGTTTCTACACACACTGATCTAGTAACCACAAAGTTGGTGTTGCACATGAATTATGAAATATGCACTGGGAGTCAGACCAAGCCCTTTGGTTTTCTTACCTGAACAATTCTGACTCATGTA
>JASDQU010790126.1:38738-60732 GCA_032191745.1 Picea mariana | reverse complement strand
GAAATAGTGTTTATATATATATATATATATATATATATATATATATATATATATATATATATATATGTCTTGTTTCTAAATCTTTAATGCTAAC
The DNA here is from genome assembly GCA_032191745.1 of Picea mariana. Taxonomy (NCBI): domain Eukaryota; kingdom Viridiplantae; phylum Streptophyta; class Pinopsida; order Pinales; family Pinaceae; genus Picea; species Picea mariana. The sequence goes on along the minus strand of JASDQU010790126.1, from coordinate 60,638 downwards.
AGGTCATCGTGCAAGCACCGTCTAAGATGTCACTGATACGCGCAAGGCTCGAGAAGTTTTTTCATTAATACAATATTTGCGAAGGATTTTCTTATCCCTTCCCAGTCTTAATTTCAAATTCCATGGAATTTCATTCGCACGCTGCCATCTTTCTTCCTTCACGAAACCTCCAATCTATTCTGAGTCTTAATTTCAAATACCATGGAATGTCATTCGCACGCCACTAGCTTGGTTCCTTCATGAAACCTCCCATCCTTAAATGTTCTTCATTTTAACCGCCACCTTCGCACTTCTAAGTATGCAATAATTAAGCTTTACTTATAACAAGTCACCATACAACACACATATATATTATCATTAATGAGGAGATTTTCCATTCACACACATTGAACCAATGTTTCTAGGGGGTTATATTGTCCCCTCCATTTCTTGATTTCAAGCAGCGTCTTGAGAAAACCAATGTTTTAATAAACTACTCCAAGCATCTCCACAACAGTTTTGTAGAGTTACAGTGAACATCTTCCTCATGAGCTTCCCATGGAGAAGAAGGAAAAAATAATTGTAGGATAGGTGGACCAGCCTGGAATTTACAGTGAAAACATGGATCTTGACGCTGAACTGGATATCATATTCTACAACCTTGATTAGCCCAGAGACACAATTCACCTTGCCTACTCAATGGACATGGTTGATACCAAAAATTTTTAGGAACATGAATCCTTCGTATTCCAGAGTGTTTTTTTTGAAAGAGAATAAAAAATTTTAATCATTGAAAAAAGAGATGTAAAAAATAAGAAAAGAAAACATCGTTTAGAACTTGACCTTGCCAATATGCAGGTGTCCAAAATCTCTCAAATTCACATGGAAACCGGATATGCTCTTCATGATTCCATTGGAGTCATTGAGGCCAAGAATTCCATACTAAAGAATCAGATTAAGGAATTAGAGGAAGCTTTGTTTCCTATGCCATTGCTTGGTAGTCCTTTGGAAATAGCCATGCTTGCGACTACATGCACCCCTGCAAAAAATCTAAAAGGCTCCTCCAGCTTCCTCACATCCTGTAGAGGATATGTGGGGAAAAATATCAACAAAATAATGGAAATGATTACTAAGGCCTGAGAAACATCACAGAATATGGATTCCCTAGGGAGGAGGGAAAATAACTTGCTCCAACTTTTGCAGACGAATTTAAAAATTTAAGAAACTTTCTATTTGCACACGATCATCACTTTTTCCTTTCATGTCAACAACATTCCAGACATGATAAGAAGAGAACATGATATCCCGTCCAAAAAATGACTCACTCAAGTAGAAGCATGCTGGAAAGAGAAGGTGAAGAACCTGTATCTCATCGTCCAATCATGAGAGTAAGCAATATCAAAGAAATAAACATTATTCACAAAGCTCACCAAAAGAGAGTTAGCAGGAAAGACAAACGACTTCCAGGACCCCATCTTAATCGTCAACTTGCTGGCATTAACCAAACAAGCTTTGGAGAAACAAGTTGATAATTTTAAGGCCATGTCTTTACAATTTTTTTACAAGATTATTGAATATCAGGAAGAAGAGGTGGACAACTGGCTAGTCTAGTATTCGGTACAAAATGGAGACATTCATAAAGCTCCGTGTAAACTTTCAATTGATCCAAGAGAATTAGAAAATGAACTTTTCAGCATTAAAATCCGCAATGACATCAACGTCGCCCCCTTGAGAAGCTATATTGAAGAGAACTTGAAGTGGGTCGCTAACGAAATCCAACATGGAAATGCATAAATCCTTTGTTTATCAATCCAGTTATTCAAATGGGTCGTCGACAAAAACCAACAGGAAAAGGCATGAGAAAACAAACGCCAAAATTACTTATATGTACCATGCATGTAAGTGTATACTGATAGTACTTTCTTTATCAATCCAATTATTCCACCTTTTCTGAGTAGAAATCCATAGCCAAAAACTGATCCTCCCATTTCTACTTTTCAGGTATTACATTCTACCATGTCAAACTTATTCTTTCCACAATTCTATTTCATGTACATATTTATGTTATGGTCCGTGGGAGCCCCAATTCCAGTCTATATGATAAACACATTTACATTTCTAGGGATATGTAACAAACTTTTCTTTTTCTCATATATTACAAATAAAACTATTATTTTGTCTCCTTATATATTTATGTGTTCCTAGATTTTTATCTTCAGTTATGCTGAAAGTGAAGTGATTCTATTTATTTTATCTCAATTCTATTTTTTTCTGATGCATATCTTCTCCTGCCTGGTCATTTTCAAAGTTAAGTATGACATAAATCACTCACTCAAATTTGAGATATCATATTTCACACACACACACACACACATGTTTCTTTAAATTTCTATGAATATGTAACACATTTTATTATTTTTTTATATAAATGTCATAAAATTTTGTTCACTACTTTTTTTTCTATTCAAACGTATAGAGAGTATGTCCTTTCTTGCATCTTTACCACTTGTCCTTCATATTGTTTTCCAAGAAGGCCCTTAAAATCAAAATAGTTGGTAAGTCATCTTGTCAATTTGTATATCACAGAACTATGGGTGCTCTTTCTACGCCATGGAACAACAGAGGCCCAATTTTCATCCCGCCAGCTCGAGAACCTGCGATTCAAAAGCTACCTAAGTATGGAATGAGGGATCCGTGCAAGTATGGAATGAGGGCTCCGTGCATTCTCTATAAAATCTCATCCCCATACTTTATAAGAGTACATATTTCGTATGTATAAAAACAAATATCTACTTTAAAAAATTACGTATTTGTTATGTATAATTTATGCTCTCCAGGAACCTATACTTTGAAAATTTTCAATTTCTTGTGTCCAGGAGCCCTTGTTTTAAAGAAAACTAATTCGGGAATGCTATTTATTTGGTCATTTTGTCCACCACCCTATGTAACATACATTGATACTATATTGTTTGTACTTTTGTCCATGAGCGTATGTAAAACCTATGTAAAGAAAATTAATTCTTGAATGCTAAATTTTTTGAACACAAGCCCCTTAAAATTCAAATAGTCTGCAAGTCAAATTGTCAATTTGTATATCATGGAACTGTCGGTGCTATTCGTAGGACAAAGAACAAAAGAAGCTCGATTTTCATGTCCCCAGCCCCATAACCCGTGATCCAAAAATTGGTTATGTATGGAATGAGGGTTCTTCCATGCTCTATATATCTAGTTAATCAAATTACATATTTCGTATATATAATTTATGTTGTCCATGAACAATTTCTTGTGTTCAGTATCACTTGTTTTAAAGAAAACTAATTCGGGAATGCTAATTTTTTTTCTTCTTTTGTCCACGAACCTATGTAACATACGTAGGTCAATAAAATTCAAATAATCGAGAAGTCTGATTTTCAATTTGTACATCGTGGAACTCTGGGTGCTATTTGTAGGGCACAAAACAATAGAAAACCAATTTTCAGCCCGCCAGCCCGAGAACCTGTGATCCAAAAACTGCCTAAGTATGGGGTGATAGATTTCAATTTCTTTTGTGCAGGAGCTCCTCTTTTAAATAAAACTAATTTGGGAATGGTATTTTTTTCATACTTTTGTCCACTAGCCTATGTAATAGACGTCACTGGTATTTTTTTGGTCCACCAGTGTATGTAAAAAGGAAAACTAATTCGAAGATGCAAATTTTTTTTGACATGAGATGCTTAAAATTCAAATATTCTGCAAGTCTAATTGTCAATTTGTATATCGCGAAACTCTTGGTGCTATTTGCAGGGCATGGAACAACAAAATCCCAATTCTCATCCCGTCGATCTGAGAACCTGGAATGAGGGTTCTGTGAATGCTGTATATATCTACTTAATCAAATTACATATTTGGTATGCATAATTTATGATGTTCAGGAACCTATAATTTGATAAATTTCAATTTCTTCTCTCCAAGAGCCCTTGTTTTAAAGAAAACCAATTCCAGAATGCTAGGTTTTTTAGTTCTTTTGTCCATGAACCTATGGAACAAACGTAGGCCCTTACATTTCAAATAGTCTGCAAATCCAATTGTCAATTTGTATATTGCGTAACTCTAGGTGCTATTTATAGGCCACAGAACAACAAAAGCCCAATTTTAAGCCCACCAGCCCGAGAACCCATGATCCAAAAATTCAAAGAGTCTGCAAGTCTGGTTGTCAATTTGTATATCACGGAACTCTCGGTGCTATTTGTAGGGAATAGAGCAACATAAGCCCAATTTTTAGCCCGCTAGCCTAGGAACCTAGAATGAATCTTTCGTGCATGCCCTATATATCTAGTTAATCAAATTACATATTTGATATGTATAATTTTTGCTATCCAGGAACCTATAATTTGATATATTTCAATTTCTTCTGTCCAAGAGCCCTTGTTTTAAAGAAAAATAATTTGGGAATGCTAGATTTTTTATGGTTTTGTCCACGAACCTATGTACCAAATGTTGGCCGTTAAATTTCAAATAGTCCACAAGTCCGATTATCAATTTGTATGTCGCAGAACGATGCGTGGTATTTGTAGGGCACGAAACAACATAAGACCAATTTTCAGCGCGCCAGCCCAACAACCCACATGCTCTATATATCTACTTAATAAAATTACATATTTGATATATATAATTTATGTTGTCCATGAACCTATAATTTGATGATTTTCAATTTCTTGTTTCGAAGATCCCTTGTTTTAAAGAAAACTAATTCGGGAATGCTAGTTTTTTTGTGCTTTTGTCCACGAACTTGTGTAACATACATACACCCTTAAATTTAAAATAGTCCACAGCTCCGATTGTCAATTTGTTTGTCGTGGAACTCTAAGTGCTATTTGTAGGGAATGGAATAAAAGAGCCCGGTTTTTAGCGCACCAGCCCGAGAATGAGTAATCCAAAAATTGCCAAGTATGGAATCTCATTCCCATACTTTATAAAAGTACATAATTCGTATGTATAAAAGTAAATATCTACTTTATAAAATTACTAATTCCATATGTATAATTTTTTCTATCGAGGAACCTCTCTATATATCTACTTAATCAAATTACATATTTGGTATGTATAATTTATGTTGTTCAAGAACTTATAATTTCATAAATTTCAATTTCTTCTGTCTAGGAGCCCTTGTTTTAAAGAACCAATTTTGGAATGCTAGTTTTTTTGGTGCTTTTGTCCACAAACCTATGTAACAGACGTAGGCCCTTACATTTCAAATAGTTCGCATCTACAATTATCAATTTGTAAATCGTGAAATGTTAGGTGATATTTGTAGACCAGAAAACAATAGAAGCCCAATTTTTAGACCGCCAGCCCGAGAACCCATGATCCAAAAATTCAAATAGTCCGCAAGTTCGGTTGTCAATTTGTATATTGTAGAACTCTCGGTGCTATTTGAAGGGAACGGAACAACAAAAGCCCAATTTTCAGCCCGCTAGCTCGAGAACCTGAAATGACACTTCCGTGCATGCTCTATATATCTACTTAATCAAATTACATATTTCATATGTATAATTTTTGTTGTCCAGGAACCTATAATTTTATATATTTCAATTTGTTCTGTCCAAGAGCCTTTGTTTTAAAGAAAACTAATTCAAGAATGCCAGTTTTTTTTATGTTTTTTCCACGAACCTATGTAATAGACGTTGGCATTTAAATTTCAAATAGTTCACAAGTCTGATTGTCAATTTGTATGTCACGGAACTCTGCATGCTATTTGTAGGGCACTGAACAACAGAAGCCCAATTTTCAGCATGCTAGCCCGACAGCCCATATGCTCTATATATCTACTTAATCAAATTACATATTTGGTATGTATAATTTATGTTGTCAATGAATCTATAATTTGAAGATTTTCAATTTCTTATGTCTAAGAGCCTTTGTTTTAAAGAAAACTAATTCGGGAATGCTAGTTTTTTTGTGCTTTTGTCCATGAACCCGTGTAACATACGTACGCCTTTAAATTTGAAATAGTCCACAACTGCGATTGCCAATTTGTATGTCGTGAAACTTTGGGTGCTATTTCTAGGGCATGAAACAACAGAGCTCGATTTTTAGTGCACCAGACCAAGAACCCGCGATCCAAAAAATGACAAGTATGGAATCTCATTCCCATACTTTATAAAAGTACATATTTCGTATGTATAAAAGAAAATATCTACTTTAGAAAATTACAAATTTCATATGTATAATTCATGTTGTCCAGGAACCTCTCTATATATCTACTTAATCAAATTACATATTTGGTATGCATAATTTATGCTGTTCAAGAACCTATAATTTCATAAATTTCAATTTCTTCTGTCCAAGAGCCCTTGTTTAAAGAACCAATTCTGAAATGCTAGTTTTCTTGGTGCTTTTGTTCACAAACCTATGTAACAGACGTACGTCCTTACATTTTAAATAGTCCGAAACTCCAATTGTCAATTTGTATATCACAGAACTCTAGGTGTTATTTGTAAGCCACGAAACAACAGAAGCCCAATTTTCAGCTCGAGAACCCGTGATCCAAAAATTCAAATAGTCCGCAAGTCTGGTTTTCAATTTGTATATCGTGGAACTCTCGATGTTATTTGTAGGGCACAGAATAACAAAAGCCCAATTTTCAGCCCGCCAACCCGAGAACCCATAATGAAGCTTCCGTGCATGCTCTATATATCTACTTAATCAAATTACATATTTGATATGTATAATTTTGGCTCTCTAAGAACCGATAATTTGATATATTTCAATTTCTTATGTCCAAGACCCCTTTTTTTAAAGAAAACTAATTCGGGAATGCTAGTTTTTTTATGTTTTTGTGCACGAACCTATGTAACAGACGTTAGCCCTTAAATTTCAAATAGTCCACAAGTCTGATTGTCAATTTGTATGGCGCAAAACTCTGGGTGCTATTTGTAGGGAACGAAAAAACAAAAACCCAATTTTTAGCGCACCAGCCCGACAACCTGCATGCTCTATATATCTACTTAATAAAATTACATATTTGTTATGTATAGTTTATGTTGTCCAGAAACCTATAATTTGATGATTTTCAATTTCTTGTGTCTAGGAGCCCTTGCTTTAAAGAAAAATAAATTGGGAATGCTAGTTTTTTGGTTCTTTTGTCCACGGACCTATGTAACATACATACGCCCTTAAATTTCAAATAGTCCACAACTCTGATTGTCAATTTGTATGTCGCATAAATCTAGGTGCTATTTTTAGGGCACAGAACAATAGAGCCTAATTTTCAATGTGCTAGCCCAAGAACCCATCATCCAAAAACTGTCACGTATGGAATCTCATTCCCATACTTTATAAAGGTACATAGTTCGTATGTATAAAAGGAAATAACTACTTTATAAAATTACAAATTTCATATGTATAATTTATGTTGTCCAAGAACCTATAATTTGATAAATTTCAATTTCTATTGTGTCCACGAGCCCTTGTTTTAAAGAAAACTAATTCGGGAATGCTAATTCTTTTATATTTCCATGTACTTCAACTTCCTACACACGTGTCTGTACTGGGTCACATTTATTCCCATTCCAACCTGACAGGAACTACACTGCCATGCAACACTTGTTTTTTTAAATGACTCCATGCTAAAGCAATATATGATTGCACTTCAAAATCTAACGAAACTCCGAAAACACTTCCAAATTTATGAGAAATGTGGAAAAACAATAATATAAATAATTAGGCTTAGAGGAGTATAGATATTGTAAATGGGTATATTTAATATGGTTTTACTTTTTAAATGTAGTTTTTATGGAGACGATTAAATCTGGATGGAAAATTCTTATTCATCATAATAGATGAAGGGATGTGATTTCAACCATTAATTTCCTTACTTTTACAAATTGGTACATTTAATAGGGTTTTAGTTTTTAACTGCAGTTTTTATGGAAATGATTAAATGTGGATGGAAATTTCTTATTCGTCACAATAAATGAAGGGATGTGATTTCAACCATTAATATCCTTTCTTTTATAAAGATGTAATTTTATGTGTTTACTTTTTCACATTTACTTAATTACATTAAGAAATTAATGTGCTCAGTTACTTGAGACATTTAGGTGATTAGCAAAAATCAGGTTTGATTTTGATTAACTTGGCCATGGAATATGTGGGTTGTGATTGTCATGGCTGGCGTTTCATTTTGGTTTTCATGATTGGTTACATTGGTAGGCGTTTCATATTTTAATGGAAATGGGATGGGATGTAGTAGTGAGTGTATATGTGAATGAGAGTGGGAGCGGTGCTCATCTCTCTCTCAGCAATGTGGAGAGCCTCATGACTCGTTGATGGTTGGGAACCCCAATCCTTCCACCAGAATATGCCCTTTGCGATGTCGTAGGGAAGTCGTTCCTTGGCCAGGTCCACCATCTTCTGCAATTGCTACCTGTCCTCTACACTCGATCTCTAATTGGGGAAGCTAACTCCGATGAAAAAGCCTTCTTGGATAATTGAGCTGAGGTCCGAGAATGGAGCGCATGTCCGACTTGGAAAGGAAGGGAAACGAGGCCTCGATTGCATCGAGCTCCTATTCAAAAAGCTCTCTCGCGACAAGTACTTGGCAACACATGAGATGGTCTATGATGCTTCGAGCATAGGAGGTGAAGAAAAAACATACTCTACCTAGGATTGACGGACAATCCAGTAGCGACACTGGACTACCTACATTTATGATCTCATATTGAACAAACTGCATCATGTTTTGAGTGAGTCGTGACAGTGGAAAATGATTCAATCAAAACAATTTCTATATTCCACATAATATGGGAATGGAGTGTGACTCTTATATATGCTAGCTAGGTCTATATTACTAGGGAATGAGATGCAGAATGTCAAAACCCGACATAACATATGGGACGGGACATCATTGCATGCATAGCTCACAATCCTTATAAAATGGGAAATGGCCTTCCTCTTACCACACATCATGTTGGAATTTTCCTGGGTGTGCAGTGCCATGTGGGGTGGGGTTTTAATTGTATCCCATGAAACAAAAGATTTATATAATAGAAAGTACCAAGTTGGGGCTTATCGTGAGGATTATTGAAAATTCTAGAATAAAATATTTAAATTCTATTTGATTTTAGGAGTTTTTGACCTTTAAACCATAAAGGAACAAATTTGAGCTTGAGCATTCTTCAATGTTTTGAGTGAGATCCTTAAAATCTTAAAGGAACTAATTTGAAAGAAATTAGGTTTAGCTCCTAAATTTCATTTATAATCAATTACTTATTAATTTACCTTACTGAAATTAATCTAACTTTAGCTTCATGATTTTGATGTAGCAATACGCTTCAATGATTTGAGATTTAACTTAACAGCTTCACAATTTTTTATACATAAGTATTCAAATAAACATATAATTATTCAAATAAAACAATCTGTGGTTATAGTAATTCAATAAGTTTGCTAATTGTCAACTTCAGTAATATGTATGAGTTTGTATTCCTATTCATGGGAGAAGCGCTAATTAAGTTTGATTGTTTTCCAAAATTAATTAATATATACTAATTCATGGAAATAGCTATGCTTTCACAACCAAGGCATAATGAATCATAGATAACGAGTCATAAATTCAAGGCTAAGCATTCGCCCTATCTTCATATCGCTAATGAATGCTAAGGTAGTTTTTTCTCTGGTTAACAAGAGTGTAACATATCTATACAATTGTACAGAGAATTGGCAGATATTGGCGTGGCGTCGACTTTGTTTGCCTCATTCATATATATATATATAGATGTATATGCTGCACCATGAAATCAGTCCCCATTCACATTAGATTAAGAAGGAAATCAACAATTAGAAATGTTATCTTATCCGATTGCTTTATGAGTTCTCTTAGGCGGGGTGAAGATCGACTAATGAATCAACATTCATTTTGAATTTAGAAATGAATCATAATTAAACTGAATTTTATTCTCTTTAACAATGAGCTCGACACCTAAGCCATGGGAGTGATGTTAATTTTTTTTCCAGTCCCCACTCTCGCAATAACCTGTTTTTTCACATTAGATTAAGAAGGAAATCAACAATTAGAAATGTTATCTTATCCGGTTGCTTTATGAGTTCTCTTAGGCGGGGTGAAGATCGACTAATCAATATGGACATTCATTTTGAATTTAGAAATGAATCATAATTAAACTGAATTTTATTCTCTTTAACAATGAGCTCGATACATAAGCCATGGGAGTGATGTTAATTTTTTTTTTACATTTGAATTACTTTCCATCTATCATTGAATGTCCTGTTAATTAAGATTCAAAATTTTGATATATATATATATCATCTTTATGGAAATATAAAGAAAGGTGGAAAATGAGGCATATATTAAATTATAAACTGAAATCTTAATAAATTAAACTTTAACCTTAATTTTGCTTATCTATTATAAAAGTAATTGATATGGCTGATCTCATATCAACCACTTTTATAATGTGGAATGTGGTTGTACTAGTTTTTATATATAATTAAAGTTACGATAATAGTGGTGGTGGTTAAGATTTATTAAACCAAAACTTTATTTATAATATAAATAATTTTTATGTATAATTAAAGTGATGATGATAGTGGTGGTGGTTAAGATTGATTAAAATAAAATTTGGTTTATGAGATTGTAAAAAAGATAAGAAAACTATTTGATTTACTTTAAAGTTAAAAAAATCCTAAAATACCATAATTAGAAAAATGGACATAATAACCGATATTTGGAAGTTGTAATGTTTATAATGTGAATATACACACATCATATCTAAATATATATAATTAATGTATTCTATACCCATATTTTGAAGTTATAATGTTTATAATGTGAAAATACACACATCATATGTGAATATATATAATTACTAGCACAACCACATTATAAAAGTGGTTGATATACACCTATAGGCATTATTAATGGCCATTGTTAAAAAATCTAATAGAATCTATGGACATATATGAACCAATTTTATAATGTGTGTGGTTGTGAAGTTAATACGTCACTTATCCATTTTTGTTTTGCATAATATTTAATGGCATAAATAACACTCGTTTTTAATTTAGTTTGTGTGCGACCTCATTGTAGCCACAATGGAGGGACATTAAGAATATGAGGCAACCAGGTTCAATTATACCATGTTATGTTTTGGATGTAAAATTCATATCCTAAGACACAAAAAAAATAATCGATTACCATCTATTTAATCTCTAATATAACTTAATGTACATATCTCACAAATCTGGTACAGATCCAATCGATCAATTCCATAAGATCTATTTAATCTATGATGTAACCTAATGTACAGATCTCACTTCCATCTTCTCTACTTGATGGATCTAACCTAATCTATACATTAAAAAAAGATGGAAGGTATATAAACGAATTTATAAACAAAGACAGAATGTATATAAACAAAGATGGATCTAACCTAATCTATATATAAACAAATTTATTAACTTATACTCCATGCTTACCGAGAAGAACTCTCCAACGATCTAGGGTTTAACAATGATCCAATCATCCAAGGTTCAACAATCCAGAGAGATCATGATCCATGCCTGTGATGATGTATAAATTAATCTTATGATTAACGATTTAATCCCTTTGGACTCTTAGATTGTAAAATTATATATACCAATGAAGGGTTGCATTACAGTCTCTGTTATTCACATGAATCATTAGCCTCGCATCTATCCCTTCATAATTAGTACATTCTGCCACTCTAGCATAATATTCTCATCCCTTTTGCCTATATCTTGAAAATAATATAGAAATGAGAATAAGAGTGAACACACATAATCGATTTCTTATCAAACGTAAAAATATTATACACGTAATAGTTTTACCGTTTAGTAATGGAAGTAACTATCAAATAGTTTCATGAACTAAGTAGTTAATGAGATTACAACTCCTAACACTCCCTCTTAATCTATAGTATTTCATTATTAATAATGCCTACACTTTGACATTGAAATTGAAAAACATCTCTTCCCAAAGGTTTAGTGAAGATATCAGCTAGCTTAGCTTTAGAACCACAAAATTAGAGAGAAAAGTCACGATTTTTTACGATTTCACGAATGAAGTGAAATCGAGTATCAATGTGTTTTATTTTCTAATGAAACACATTATTCTTTGGCAAGGAAATGACAGAGTTATTTTCACAAAACATCGAAATAGGTTCATTTGTCGTATATCCAAAATCCATCAAAATCCTTTTAAGCCAAACTACATGGCATGCTTCTTTCATTGCCTCTACATATTCTACTTCTACAAAAGATATAGAAACTATGGTTTGCTTCTTATATTCCCATGAAATCAATTTCTTTCCAAAAAGAAAAGCATATCTCGAAGTACTTCTTATGTTGTCAATACTGTCTACATAATCAACATCGGTATAACCTGTAAGAATATTGTTCGCTGAAGCTATGTACCACAAACCATAAGTGGTTGTACCTAGAATGTATCTTAATATCCTCTTACAAACTTTCCAATGACAATCCTTAGGAGATTCCATAAACCTGGAAATGAAACTTGTTTCATATGCTATGTCAGGTCTTGTAGTAGTAAGATACATAAGACTACCAACAAGTTGTTTATACAATGTGGAATTTATTATTGATCCCAAATCTTCCTTGCTTAATTTAGTGTCAAGAGAAATAGGAGTGTGAGAAGGATTACACTTTTCCATTTTAAAATTTTTCAAAACTTCAACAGCATATTTATGTTGACTAATAAATATACAATGATAAGATTGTTCTACTTCAATGCCTAAGAAATACTTCATTAATCCAAGATCTGTCATTTCAAACTCATTTTTCATGGTTGATCTAAACTCATCTAGCATTATGTTTCCTGTGTAGATCATGTCATCAACATAAAGACATAGGATGAGAATAATACCTTAATGATTTACCTTGATATACAGAGTAGGCTCATTTTTTCTCCTACTGAAACCATCTTTGAGTAATAATGATCAGTTCTACTATACCAATCTTGCGGAGCTTACTTCAAACCATAGAAGGATTTCTTTTATTTGTAAACTCATGCTCTTATGTTTTAACCTCAAATCCAGGTGGTTGATGGACATACACTTCTTCATTTAAAAATCCATTCAAGAAGGAGGACATGACATCCATTTGATAAATAGGCCACTTGTTTTGTGATGCAATGGACAAAATAAATTGAACAATATCTAATATTGCTACAGTAGAAAAAATTTCACTGTAATCAATGCAAGGTTGTTGTGAAAAGCCTCTCATGACTAACCTTGCTTTATGTTTCTCAATCTCACCTTGATTAATTGTAATAATATTGTCCGTTGAAGCTCTGTACCAAACCATGAAAATTTCACAAGAAGGAATTTGATTAATTGGAGGAAATCCTTTCACCATAGATGGTCTTTGTAACAAAATCATACTTTTGACTGGTAAATGACCATAACGATATGCCATTTAACTCAGTTTCATTTGCATTAGAAATATTACATGCATACATATTCCCACTTCTCATTTCTAATGGAAACAATATATTCTTTATCATAGCGAATTTTGTAACAAATCTTTTAGTTTGATTAATAATTGTTCAAGTGTTGTTGTGGAAAGTAACATCATAACCATGCACCATTAATTTCCCTACACTCAACAAATTGTGTTTGATATTTGGTACATAGTAAACATCATAAATATTTTTCACTTCACCGTGCTTTGTTAAAACTGACACAACACCTTTTCCTAAAGCTTTGACTGAATTCTCATCACCCTAACTAATTGTTGTAATAAGAGATTTATCAAGATTAGAAAGTAAATCATTTTGACCAGTCATATGATTGTTACATCCACTATATAGCAACCAAACATTCTTGCCAAGAATTTACTCAAATAATTGACATGAAAGAAACAAAGTATCAGGTGTTTCACTTTCTGTGACATTAGCTCTATTTTTATACTGCAACTTACGACATTCAGATATATGATGACCTGAAATTTTACAATAAAGACATTGAATTTCTTATTTGTTTGTCCATATTTGGCCATGATCTTGTGAAGACGATCTTGATTGCTCTAACTTGTCTTTTGTTTGTTCAAGTTTATCTCTTGTTTGAGAACATGCTCAACCATGTCCTCGACCACGTCCATGAAAACCTTTTCCTTTGCCTCTCCCTCTATCCATGGAAACCTTAGTCTGAAATGCATGTTCTAAAGTACCAAGATCCAAGTTCATCCTTGCTTCATGAGATAACAATGAACTGGTCAATTCTTCTATAGAAAATTTAGTTATATCTTTCAACTCAAGAAGAGAAGTAACTACCATTTCAAATTTCTTGGTCTGTGACTTATTTTTCGCCATTAATACTAAGTTGATTCATAATAAGCATAACTTTAGTCATAAATTGATCAACACTTTCTGATTCACTCATCTTGAGGATTTCAAATTGAGTTATAAGTCTTTGAAGTCTCACAATTTTCACTTTTTCATTACCCTTGTAAGCCAACTTAAAAATATCCCATACTAGTTGATTCTTGAATTGACCGAGAACTAGACATATGTTTAATTCCAAAATATTAACTCCATGTAACTTTTCAAATTTCAATGAAGCTTTAAATAAACTCCAAATTTTACTAAATACTCTTCAACAAAATCGACAGAGTAAATCAAAATGTAATGGGTTTATTGTAAATAAAAGGGAATCCAAACCTGTAATTCTCATTCAATGACCCTCTGACAACATATATTATCCAAACCGGTGGGTGCAATTCTACTTGTGCCAGCTCTATGGCACTTTAACACGCTATACAACATTCTAATTAATTCTTAGCCAACATCCCTCTTCCAATTCGGTGATGAATATTCTCAAAACTGGTGGCAACTCTGTGGCACTTCTTCAAACTGGCGAGCAACTCTTCTCCAAACTGGTGGAAATCTCTCCTCCAAACAGATGGCTCTAATACCATGAAAATAATACAGAAAGAAGAATAAGAGTGAACGCAGAGAATCAATTTCTTATTGAATGTATAAATATTATACATGTAACAGTTTTACGGTTTAGTAACTGAAGTAACTATCAAATGGTTTCACTAAGTAAGTAGTTAACGGGATTACAACTCCTAACATATCTGCACCAACCCATAACTTATTAAATATATCTACAGGAATCCATAACTTATTAAATAATGAGGGTCATTATATGCATGCCAAATTTATCTGCATGAATCCATAAGTAATTTTTTGCATGCAGAAGTTAGACTGGGAATGAGAAATTCCATGAAAGATAACGAAGTAAAATAATCCATTCTATCAATCCTAGAGGAAAAACTCATAGCTGAGGAATTATATTAACAATACCCAACAATACCCATGGAAACGAAGGATCTCAGGTGGAGCAAGGGAGAAATCACCTAATCAATAGTGGAAATAATCAATTGAATTGTCTCTTTGTGGTTGAAAACATAAAGGTCATTGCACCCAACCACATCATGCACAACCAACAAGTAAAAAACAAAGAATTATTTTAAACTGTGTGTAAAATGGTGGAGTTTGAAGATGATCCAATTGCCCACGTTAGCACACCCACCCAGTAAAAAAAACCTAAATGCACCAAATATTAATAACTTGATAAGTATAGAGCATCGGAGTGAATGGTGGAGTCTTTGAAACCCTAGCACTCGAACCATGTGAGCCATCGACTGATCGCTACAGCACTAGCTGCGGCCACGAAACCCTACAGTCTCAGCGCAAACCCATGTTGGCTCTGGTCCGCAGCCATGGGCGCTGAAGAGGGGGGGAAACCCCCCTCATACAGTAATATAACAGTGAACGACAAATCAAGAACGTGGGCAAAACGACCATCATTTGAGCCGCCGCAACAAATCTGGGAGCAGTTACTTGCCAAAGAGTAGAGCCTTCGATAGGAAATGGACACGGATGCTAGCACATCCAACTCCAGAGCACCCCGCAGTTGGGAACCCAGGAAATGCATCCCACAACTGGAAAAAGCACCCAGATATCACATAAGCTCAGCCAGGGTGGGTGAACACACATAGTTCATGCAAGAACATGCCCTCATTGGAAAAATTTTAGGACTCTGGCCATCAAAAAAGGATCTGAAAAAATGGATCAAACACTGGTGGAATCCCAAAGGAGATTATGAAGTCCATATAAGCTCAAAAGGCTTCTTCACCATCATACTATACAATCTAGAAGACAAGGATCGCATCTTTGAAAATGGCCCTTACTTCTTCAACTCAGCAGGGCTATTCCTAAGGTACTGGACAAAGTGCTTCAGCCCAGACAAGGAGGACTTCACAATGGCACCCGTCTGGATCTGCCTCTACTCCCTCCCGCAAGAGTTCTGGCTGGAGGAGATCCTCATGGGAATAGGAAATACCATTGGTCAATACGTGAAGGCCTTTGAGGCCACAAAGAAGTGCAAGTACACCTCATATGCTCGTATCTGCATCTACATGAACATAGCCAAAGCCCTACCAGGAGCCGTGATACTGGAGTACCAGGATGAGGACTGGTCACAAACCCTTGACTACGAGCACATCCCGCTCAGATGCAGAAAGTGTCACGAACATGGCTATCTGTTTTGGGATTGCCCCTTAAATCAGAACGCCCCCAAGGTTAGTCAGAATATGCAGAAAGATGGCTTCACTATGGTCCAGGAAAGGAAGAAAAATCCCATTCGAGAACAAACAACTGATCCCAGACCCCAGATCCAGACTAGGAATGTTTACGACATTCTAATCTAGCTACCTGAGGAGGAGGAGGTCCAAGACCCCCATGCAGGCTCACAGAAAGGCAAAGTCCTGAACATCACCACCCTCCCCTCTGATCCGATTAAAGAAACTAGCAAAGAAGAAGCAAGGGATGCAGATTGAGATACTCAAATGCAAATGAATGCCCAAGACCTAGCTAGCATAGATCTGGAGAAACTGGAGGAAGCCCCAGATCAGAGGGACCTGTAAGGCCTTCCATAGGAACAACTTAGAAAGGTACACAAGATATTCCTCAACTCAACAGTAGGATCCACAACACGCCTTGGCATTGCAATAGAATCAAGCTCTGGCTCCAAAAAAACACCACGCGAAAGCAAAAGAAGAGGTAGGAAACCAGTACATCAGTTGATCAAAGAAGCTGGACACCTAATGATCAACTCAGGACAGATACAGAAGCTCTCAGAGGGATACGTCCACCCACACCCCTCCTCTTAATGATGAAGATCATCACCTGGAACATTAGAGGGCTCAACGGAAGATCCAAGCAAAGGATCCTCAGAGACTGCATCAAGGAGGAAACCCTAGACATTCTAATGTTGTAGGAGACTAAATGCGCTGGAATGGAAGCTGAGACCATATTACAACGAATATGGAAAGGCTGCCACTATGTCTACACGGACTCCGTGGGAGCAGCGGGAGGTCTAGCAATATTGTGGAACCCTACCCACATGATCCTCAACAGCCCCTTTTCCACAGCAAGCACCTTGTCAGCCCATTTTGAAATAATAGGCTCGAATTAGGAGGGGACCATAACCAATGTCTACGGTCCACAAGGACAATAGGAAACTTTTTTTTTTTTGGAAAAGCTGGCCCAAGTCAAAGAACTGACGAACACGCCCAACTGGATCCTAGGAGGCGACTTTAATATGATCATGTCACTGGAGGAAAAAATAGGAGGAAGCAAGCGACTAGAGCAAGACAGTGGTAAGTTCAAAACCCTCCCTGAATAGTTAAAGCTAGTAGACATAGAGAATAGCAATGGTACTTTCACCTGGTCTAATCGCAGATCTGGTAGCCAACATATAGCATGCAGATTCGATCATTTTCTTGTAACAGAACATTTGATTGAGAGAGATCTCTGTATAGAAAGCTTGATCCTTCCCAAAATGGGTTCTGATCATTGGTCGATCACCCTCCAAATATCCATAGAAGCAACACCAAAATTTAAACCCTTCAGATTTGAAAAATTCTGGCTCACACACCCAGACTTCCATCAATTGGCACAAATTTGGTGGAATCAGTGCGAGATAGATGAGGGCACCAAGATGTACAGATTCCAACAAAGGCTTAAAAACTTCAAGCAAAGGCTCAAACACTGGAACAAGAACACCTTCAACAACATCCTCCAAGCCATCAAAGACGTAGAGAACAGGCTAGCCGAGATACAAAAGATATTTATATCAGGGGACCGCACTACTGAGCTCATGGAAGAAGAGGAGCATCTACAGATGCAACTGGAGCAAAGAAGGAAGCAAGAGGAAATCCTATGGAGGAAGAAATCTAGGGTACAATGGCTCAAAGAAGGGGAAAAGAACACCAAATTCTTCCACAGAACTATGATACACTGGAGACACATCAATAGAATAACACACCTAGAAGATGAGCAAGTCCAATTGATAAGGGAACATGCCCGCATTGAAGAGGATCTCAACAGATACTACAAGACCCTCCTCACGGAAAACAAAGTGGACAGAGGTGAAGCAATCTCCCGAGTCACCAGCCACATCCCCAAGCTAATCACACCAGAACAAAACGCGGCTCTCAAAAGGACAATATCTAAGGAAGAGGTGGACCAGGCTGTAAAATACATGCCCCTAGGAAAAGCCCCAGGCCCCGATGGTTTTACTGCAGAATTCTTCCACCAGTGTTGGGATATTATAGGCCAGGATGTATGGGAGGTCATTGAAGAATCCAGATCATCAGGACAAGTGCTCCAAGCCTTCAATGCCACCTTCCTCACCCTCATCCCAAAGGAAGAAAGTGTCATGAACCCCAAACAATTTAGACCCATTGCCTTATGCAACTTCATCTACAAGATTATTACCAAGGTGATTGCAAATCGACTCAAGCCAATTCTACCATTTGTCATCTCCAAGGAACAAGCCGGATATGTAGAAGGAAGATAGATCATGGACATCGTCATACTGGAAAATGAGGTGGTCATCTCTCTCAAGACAACAAAAACCCTAGGTATGTTAATTAAACTTGATCTCTTAAAGGATTTTGATAAATCCAGTTGGCAGTACCTCAGAGCTATCCTCGATTCCTTTGGCTTTGATCATGACTAGGTAAACTGGATTTTGAACCTCACCTCTTCGGCGCTCTTCTCAATCCTAGTCAATGGAGTCCCCTTGTGCCCCTTCTCGGCATCTAGAGGCATAAGACAAGGAGATCCACTCTCACCTTTTCTTTTTGTCCTAATGGCGGAGGGCCTGGGCCACTACATTAAATCAACAGTACTAGAAGGTGCCCTCATAGGTCTACCCCTGCACAATATTAGGCCTGCCCCTCGCATAGCCAATTTGTCAATGACACCCTTCTAATGAACTCCCCTACGGCACGCGAAGCCCACAAACTCAATTCCATCCTTTCTGACTTCACTGAAGCCTCGGGCATGACTCTAAATCTAGAAAAATCCAAGCTTTTCTTCTTCAACACCCCCGTTGCAGTCCAGCTACATATTTCCAAAATCCTAGGCATCCCTAGGAGCTCCCTTCCATCAAATTACCTGGGTATTCCTCTCACTGGAGCGCCAGCCAAGTCCATCTACTGGGACAGCCTCCTTATTTCCATCTCCAATAGACTAGCCAACTGGACCTTCAGGCCTTTAAAAATTGCAGCCAGATTAATCCTATTAAAATCAGTCCTCCAAACCTTACCCACCTACCTCTTCACTGCTTTAGTTGCTCCCAAGCACATCATCAGAGTGATCAGAAACATCCAAAGGAACTTCCTCTAGCAAGGTCTGCAAGCCAAGAAGAAGTGGGCCCTGGTGTGCTGGGATAAGGTATGCACACTGAAAAGCAGGGGAGGCCTAGGGCTACAGGATCCAGGAAAGCTCAACCAGATAATGGGAGCCAAGATATGGTGGAGGTGGATGAAAACACCAGACACATTATGGGCACAAATCTAGAAGAACAAATACGCTCCTGCCATGCAGCCATATCAGCTAATCAGACACAATATCAAAATCCAGGGCTTGAACATCTGGAACATAGCTTGGAAAAACAAAGATATGATACAGAAACACGCCTTCTGGGAAATACGCAATGGAGACAGTGCAAGGTTCTGGCAAGATTCGTGGCAACACCTCAAACCTCTAAAGGATCTAGAAGAACTTGCACCCCTCTACCTAGCCCTCAATCAAACCCCTACGATGAAGGTACAAGATCTCTGGAAACCCACGGGGGCAAGGCAGACCTGGTGGCAATGGAAAACCTCCAACCATGAGCTAGTTACCCCCCCTGATCTAAACTTATTCACCTGGCATCAGGAGGCTGGACGCAGGAAAATCCCCTGGAGGGAGGGGCCCAATATCCTCAGATGGGGACACTCAACTTCAGTAAACTTCTCGGTAAAGGAAGCCTATGGAATACACTGCAACCACCACAATCAGCAAATGGATAACATCTAGATCAAGATCTGGAGCAAAGCGCTCTGGCCTAAGGTATCCACCTTCCTCTGGCTAGTCATCCACAACAGAATTCTAACGTGGGATAATCTCAGGAAGAGAGGATTCATTGGGCCATCCATGTGTGTTTTATGTCAATCCCAAGAAGAAACCAAAGAACATCTCTTCAACGGATGCAGCTACAGTCAAACAGTCTGGGACCAGGGGGCACAAACCATGCGCCGATCGAACCAAAATAGAGGTAGTATCAGGGACACTATTGAAAATTGGGACTCAATCACCTACAACAATCCCATTCTGAACCACATATGGCTATTACTCCCAGGCTTCATTCTTCAGGCAGATATGGAAGGAGAGGAACAAACGTATCTTCCACTCCAAGAACTCCCCTACAAAGGCAACCTGGGATAGAGTTGCCACACTCATCAGAGAAACAATCAGAAGTAAGAACTGGCAACCTCAGGACAAGGATTGCAATCGGGAGGAGGCACTAACCCTCCAAGGCTGTAAACTCAACCTAAAAGACTCAGTGGCAACCAGACCTCCCAAGAGTCGCTTCCCTAGCCCAACCATCCGGACCCCCCCACCAAACGGATTCATAAAAATCAACTTCGATGGAGCTTCAAAAGGTAATCCTGGACCTGTAGGATATGGAGCTATAATCAGGAGCTCCACAGGGGAAATCCTAACATTGACTGCAGGATATTTGGGAGAGACCACAAACAATGTAGCAGAACTAACGGGCCTGCTACAGGGCCTCCAACAAGTGATAGCCCTGACCAGTCACAAAATCATCCTAGAAGGGGATTCACAAATTGTCATCCATCTCATCACTAAGATCCTGCATGGGGGTCACCCACAAAAAATCTCTCCTAGTTGGCGCCTTGTAGGATTGCTAGAAGATTTCAAAAACTTACTTGGGCATAATATCAGTGTCATCCCCTCCCTCGTCAAAAGGGAGGCAAATGCAGTAGCTGATTACCTAGCATATGAAGGCGTACATAGGAAAACAGAGCAAATAACTTAGGAAGCTAGAAGCACTGAATCCTCCATTCTCTACAATCGTTGCAAGCTCCTAGCCAGCAAAGACTTCCTAGCCCCGGATGGGGTGACATGCGTCCAGGGCGAGGGACGTGGCGATGAGGTGAGGGAGGCCATTTATATCGGCCCTCACCACACACTCTGTGATTTATGAGGCGCATTTTCTTCGTCAACCTCTGTTCTCCAATGAGGCCTTGCACGAGCGATCATAGTTCGACTAGCCAGAGCATTAAGCTCATGGATTTAATGGCTATAACCGCATTTTATTCCTCCACCTGCCTTACCGGGAGTTCT
This sequence comes from Picea mariana, assembly GCA_032191745.1. Taxonomy (NCBI): domain Eukaryota; kingdom Viridiplantae; phylum Streptophyta; class Pinopsida; order Pinales; family Pinaceae; genus Picea; species Picea mariana. The sequence continues at coordinate 38,914 of JASDQU010790126.1, read as the reverse complement.
AATGTTCCCTCGAAGCCTCCCAAACAGCGGGGCTACAATAGAGTTCTCGACGTATTGGCACTGAACTTTGCTCTAGCCATGCCGAGGGTGAGAGGGAGGCCCCATAGGGGAGCCAGCTAGTATGCAGCCGACTCCAGAAGGAAGAGACATCAGAATTTTAAACGCGCGATGACCCT
>JASDQU010790126.1:21127-38638 GCA_032191745.1 Picea mariana | reverse complement strand
AGCTGCTTCTGCTAGTAACCCTAGCGGCAGTTCCTCAACGAGCTCAATATCTAGCGGCTATGTTTCCTTCCAGCATTTTAGGCTGACTGAAGGGGTGTGGGCCCATAACCTATTAGAATATATAATATGGTGTGCTCGTTTTACCACGACGATACCCTCATCTCCCAACCACAGGCCAAAGCCTCCCTCCGAGCACCTTAACCTTGACCTGAGAATTCCTCTGGAAGCAAACCCTAGGCTAGATAGCCAAACAAAGAGCAGTGCATCTCTCCCCAAGGATAGTGCATCACAAAAAGCTGATCAGATAGTCCAAACCCTAGCCAAGAGATATCCAAGCCAAATACTGAAATTTGTTGCTGCTGCAGCTGCACCTGCAACCCTCCTCCAAACCTATGCACCAGCTGCAACTGCAGTGCGCACCAACTGGGAAAACTGCAGTCCTGAGATGTGACAAATGAGAAACTGGCGCCCTGTATTTATAGTAATCCTGCCAGTTTACTAGGGCCGAATTCTCCTTCTGGGTAGGTGTCTGTTCAGTATATTATTATTAATTTTGGTCGACTTCTTCTCTTGGAGGCTAATAGCCTAATATAAATTATATTCTTGAGCTGACAAGGCTTCTAGGGTTATTAGCCAATTCATTAGGGTTTCTCTTGCTTCCCAGAGTCTTCTATTCTCGTCAGGTTCACATGTAGAGGTAAATACCTCCCGCGGCTACCATAATATTAACAATGGGTAGCATGGTATTATACCATGGAAATATTTTGGACCATGAGACTTTTTCAGATCCCATAGATAGACCTTCGTAGAGAAGGAATGAGAAATCCCACAGGAAGAGACCTTCGTAGAGAAGGAGAAAGAGAAGAGACCTTCGTAGAGAAGGGGAATGAGAAATTTTCCAAGGTTGGCCTCTGTCCAAGTGTTAGGTTTTGGATACTCTAGGGACATGCTAGAATACCCTCGTAGAGAGGGGTGTGAGCACCTCCATAGAGAGGAGTGTGGATGTTTCTCCAAGGGGCAGTGGGTAGATACTCTCCTCTGACCAAGGATTGAGTAGCTTGGAACACAAACCTTGACCATGTGGAATGGTTAGTTGGTTCTTGAGGTTTGTATCGTGATCCTATGTGGATCATGGAAAGGGATTATAGTCTTGCCCAAGCTAGCATAGCTTCTCTAGTTCATGTGGGGTGACTAGAAGTAAAGCTATGGTAGTAATCATTCCTAGTGGATGGGTGAGATAGATGACTACAAGAGAAGGGAGAACATAAAAGGAATGGAAAAACTCATAGAATATATAATGTGTGAAGATAAGAAAGAGTATCTTCTGCGTGAAGATGAAAGAATGAAAGAGTATCTTCTGCACGAAGATAAAGAAAACAAAACTTCTTTAATATGGATTCATGGAGAACCAGTCAGAGATCATGATGCCAGATGACCAAGTGGATTATATTGATGCTTCTTGTTGCCCAGTTGATAATGTTATCCAGTGGATGTTGTTGCCCAGTTGATAATGTTGCCCAATTGATGATGTTATCTAGTTTATGCTGCTAACCAGTTGATGTTGTTGCCCAGTTGATGATGTTTCCCAGTTGATGTTGTTGTCCAATTGATGATGATTATCCAGTTGATGATATTGCCCAGATAATATTTTTTAGTTGATGATGACATCCAGTGACCTGTCAAAAGATAAAGGATATCCTTCTTGTTAAGAGGGAGTATTAAAATATTGTGTAACTGCAAAGAATATTCTTATCCCTTTTGTGGATAAAAAATATATATATAATATATATATTGACAAGTCGGCCCTACTGTGTCTAGACAAGTCAGATGTAAATTAGAAAGGTAAAGTAGACAAGTCGGCCCTAACCTAATTATTGGGGGGGCACAACTTGTATTTATAAGAGGCCTAGCACCTCATTTGTTCACACACTCATCAAGCTCTCTCTATCAAGTACGCAAGTTTGAGAGTGACGCAGCTATAAGGAAGAGTATCTCAGTAAAGGTGAAGGTTATCTTGGTGAAGGACTATCTTGGTCTAAGTGATGCGCTACTCTGTTTTGGTTAGGGTTTCTAGTGGATCTTCTATTTGGTGAGATCTCTCTTGTGAGAGACACTGTACTTGGTTATTGAATATATATTAAATAAGTTTTGTTGGGTTTTCTTCCCCTTGAGGGTTTCCCAGGATAAATGCTTGTGTACTTTGTGATTGTATTTCTTTCAATAAGATCCTTATTATGTTGTTGTTATAATGAAAATTAATAATAACAAATTAAGCAAGAAACTTTAATAATGAATATATTTACTACAAAGTTATGTAACGGGCATATAATATTAAAAGAGGAACCTGATTGTATCATATGGAACCAAAATAAAGTGGGAGGATATTATACAGTCAAACTTTTATATGAGGTGATGATGGCGTTAGGAGGACAGGATCCTTGTTGATGGTGGTATTCAATATGGAGGTTCAAAGCATTGAAAAAGTCCAAAATATTTATGTGGATCGCTCTGATGTCCAAGGTCCCTACCTGGGATTATTTGTAGAAAAAGCAAAAGCACAGACCTAGCATGTGTTTTCTTTGTTGACAGGTTGGTGAAGATGTATCACATCTCTTAAATGAATGACCTTTTTCTTTACAGGTGTGGAAAGATAATGGGAGGTGGATGGGAAAAGATCATGTGTCGCAGTGTGAGAGAGTGGAAGAAGGGTTGAGAAAGTGGTTTCAGAGGCGTGATTTGGAAATGTATCGAGCAATTCCCCTTATCACTTTTTGAGGCTTATGGTTGGCACGTAACTTGAGCATATTCGAAGGGCGACCTCTCCAATCATTTGTGGTTTCTTCTAGTATGATATCTCTAACTCATTTTTACAAATCTCGGTGAACAATTACAAACAAAAACATCTAAGACAAGAGTGTAATCAAAAATAAATAATTGCTATTGCATAGCTTCTTTCCTATATTATTAACGTCAAACATCTCACATGGTGGAATACATGGGGATAATTACAAAAATAATATATACATGGCTAAGTTATTTTAGCTTGGAACACCACCTTCTATCTCCACCCAATGGCATAAGGACATGACTTTTTTTCATGCCAAATGGCACTAAGAGACAAACTATGGTAGGAGATGAGCAAATAAGCAATTGGGTGTCATGAAATATCACCTTAGGTAATTGTGGCTCAAATTGTTTATGAGGCATACTTTAGTGCACGCTATTTAAGTAATGAGTAAAATAAATATATCAAATTAGTAACATAAATATATCAAAACATACTTTTTGACACTATTTCACTAAGGAATATATAGCAGACAAACTCTTTGAATAGATTTTTTTTCAACATACTCTTCAAATCATTCATAATAAATGGACTCTATTAAAATAGTTCAAAACTAACTGATAATGAATTGGTTATTCAATCAAATATAAGAAAAAGCATAAACAATTGAAGAGTTGTATGTTTTTCAATTAGTAGTCAGCGCCAAATATAATGAAGGCCCCTATGTTGTGACTATATATGCACTACTAATATTTTATCCAACAAAAGAAATTAAGTTGAGAAAACATTCAGAAAGTGCAAGTACCTTTACATTTTCAGCATCCAATTTAGCAAGAGATGGGACATAGCTTGTGATAATAGATATTGCTCATGATTATTATATCTCAAAATAAAAAGAAAATATTGTTTTTCTCTATAACTACATTTTTTATATCAAAGAATTTAAATGATTGTAAGTCTTTTGATATGGTGAGAACACATAATATTTGTATATAATCAATATGGATTTTAAATCAACAAAAGAAATTTCTACTCACCTTTCCTAATAATCTTTGTTTGTTAAACACTTCAATGCAACAACAACCTTCATGGCATAACCATCTTTAGCATGTACACCTACATAATTCAACATTACACCTCTGGTGTCATTGCAACCATACTTTTTAAACATAAATACAAGAAAATGAAATTATACATAACCTACTTCCTTGACATCTTCCTTTTCCTCTAGCTATTTTCAATTGGATTTTCAATAATCTCCTTTCATCTCAACGTATAGAGTACATACCATTGATTTCTCCAATTTACAATTGAGTAAAGAGAAAGAAACCTGTCACAATTTAAAGTGAAAAAAATAAAAACCCAATACATATTTATAATGAAATTGTGATTAAAATTTAAAACAAAGTGAAAAAATAAAAACCATTTATATATTTATAATGAAATTGTGATTAAAATTAAAAGTAAAGTGCAAAAATAAAAATATAAAATAATAAAATTGTAACTAAAAGATGAAAGATAAAAATATAATACATATAGTTTGTACTTTTAACAATTAGTAAATATGGGTTTGATGTAGATTTATGCTAGCATATACCTATTACTAGAACACTATAATCCCTAAGATGACATAACATATAAAAAACATAAACCCTAAATTGCATTATTGAAACTAGCAATGTTAAAGAATTTACAATAAAATTGAACTAAAATAATGGAAAATAAAAACCTCATACATATTTGAACTCTGATATTATTAAACATACTTAAAATGTTTATATTTCTTCATATTTAATAAACTTGAGATTGAGATGGATTTATACGTATTGAACCAAACAACAACAACAACAACAAAAAAGAGAAAACCCTCTAAACCCAAGGATAATGAATGGCATAACAAATCCAAAATACCACAACCAAGAGCGTTGAAGAGTATAAAATTTTTCCAAAGCCTCACATGGAAGTGGAATACAAAGAGGGAGAGTAATAATTATAGGGTTAAGCACACCCATGAACTTTTATATGGATCTAGACATTATATGTATATATGCTAACATCGACCTAATCAAACTAAAAACTAGTTCTAAACAACGAAGAACTTAAAAACTCACTTGCAATTCTGCAATATATGCATTTTCTACATGTATTTAATGCTCTAGTGGCTTTGCCTCTGCACTGCATGACAAAACAGAACGTATTAATAGAAAAGAGCACAGTCAAAAAAAATTGGAACATCACCCTTCCTCTCGACCCCAATAAACTAGACCTAGACCCAAAACAAAAATAAAATAAAATAAACAATTGAATAAAGAAAGCACAGACAAAATGGAAGGTAGGAACATATAAGCATGGTCATGCTCAAGGAAACAAAAAAATGCAAACCCATAGTCATCCAAGAAACTCCCAAATTATCTTTGACACTGCTCTCTTATCCTATTTTTCTTTTCTAATTAACCTGGCTTTGGCTAAACCAACAACTGTCGTTCCCCTTCGGTTTTCTTCAACTAGCCAAGCTAGTAGTTGCAGCTCTTCTATTTCTCATTTAATACAATAATGGTCTCCAAAATTCGCATCTTACATTTAGGTTTAATAATCTTTGAAATCCACTCACATGTTGTTACACTATCGTAAGCACATATTGCACGATATCGCCGATAAGGTTTAATCATTTTTAAAATATACTTATAGTTTATTACGCTATTGTAAGCACACATTACCCAATGTCAATGAATTTTATTAAATTTTGGAATATTACAAGTTGACATTACAGTTAGCCTGCATCCTAATACTTCCCTTGAGATATTTGAATTTTTTACAATAACAATTTTTACACAGATTTCCTTTTGAAATGTTACACGGTAGTATGGCACTTTTATATTTATCTATAAATTATATGTGTATCAAATTTGGAGAATAATGCATCAATAAACATTTTTATAATCATATTCATATCAATATATTTACATGATATAAGTTTAATTTTATTAAAGAAAAAAAAAATCATTTTCAAATTGGAGTTCAAAAAAATTCAAAGAGAAAATGTATCCATATCTAATGTTGGAAAATTATCCATTTAAAATGTATACCCATTCCATAAAACAACCAATAAAGTAGTAAGTAAACCATATTACATACCTACTCAAGAAATATTATGTTATTTAATATTAATAACAAAAACTCTCAAGTATTGCTTAAAAAAACCTCTAAAAAATAAAAATAAAATCCTCCTACCTAGTATTAAATCTTCAAAACCAACTTACTCATTCTTTTTTATGCCATAAAACTCTTCACTTTTTGCAATATTTTTCAACTATAACATTAACATTTGAATATAACGATGTAATATAATATCATTTTCTTATATTGAGAATGATCCAAATCAACTCAACAATTTAATTAATATTAAAGAATGACTTATTAGTCCCTGCCATAGGCATAGAGGGACTATAGCGATCGATAAATCATTGACTTGGTATTAGATTGTGCATTGACCAGAAATATTTCCATATTATCTATTGTTGGAACAAGGGAAGTGAACACATTGATTTTTATATAATAAAAAGTATCATGTTTGTCAAGATCTGATTGGACAACGAATTGGAGGTCTTATTGTTGCCTTCGCTATTCCCAATGTTAAATATGTTGGCATATCCAAAGTATTTGATTGTATATATGGTCTTTTTGAATCATATATTTTATTATGCATTGGTCGAAGGTGGATTAATGCTAGCATTAGTTTGAATGATTCATTTAGCATTTTATGTTGGGTAGAATACATTCTCTACCATATTACTATGTGTGATTTTTGCTTTATTGTTGCGTGCTTTGAGAGAACAGGCCTGCCACGCTACATTTTTTCTTAAATGCTTGTACAGGCCTACACCCTTCGACGATCCTGACAGTCTTAATTGTTTACCTAACAACTCTGGCAGTCTTAAATGTTTATTGTACATATGTGTTGCAATACAGTTTCGTTCATGGTCGGCATCACTACTCTAGTGCTCGATCCTTGTTCGTTGCTTCATTCCATGATTATGGTTCTTGTTTTATTCAACTTTGCAAATTTGAGGTCCTGCACTTGCAGTTCGAGCTCTTCGTGGTTGCTCACTAGTTTATTGTTCTTCAACTTTGCAAGTTGTTGGACCTGTTGTTGCGGTTTGCAGATTTTGGGGTTGAGCTCTTGTCATCCTTCGTTGACGAGTAAGTTTCCCTGTTGTTGCTATTTTTCAATGGTGGCAGTCCCTGCCTCCAAATTCTGTTGCAGACCATCTTTGTTTGTGCTCTTATTTTATGTTCCTGGAAACCATGCATCTTCATATGTTGGTTATCACATCCATAGCTTTTCCGAAAATTGCAATGCAGAGGGGTTTACGGAAAGTAGTTCGGACCTATCAGAAGAGGGAACCATCCGGCGGGGTGTAGACGCGGGGAATGATTTTATTTTGTGGGTCGAAAAACTACGTCCACCTGTTCTCTTTCTGCTGAGTAAAGTTATGGTTTTATTTATTTGCGTTCTTTCTTCTGTTTGGCTCAGTTTCCAGTGTCGGTTTGTTTTCTTCTCATTTGGTATGGGGACTAAGGGGGATTGAATTTGAGAAGAATAATGTTGAAAGATACATACGAGGATTGGTACCCTATTTTGCTTTCCTATTTTTTTTGCTACATTTTATTTCTTTCCCCTCCTTTTCTCTGCTTTAATAGAAACTGAAAGTATGTAGCAAACAGCTTCAAAATGACAGTTGAAGAGATGAAATAAGTAACAGATGTTGAGTCGTATGAAATAGATACACAGTCCATTATGCATGACAGCATTGAGGTGGTTTTGCATAGAAATGGACTTTTTAGATTGGATGCATTCTCCTATATTGTTGGGGATTTCCTTTTCGATACATTCCAAGTTCTATTGCATTTCCGGTATTTGTCGACTGAGTTGTGCAATGGATTGATAGATCATTTCTTGACCTATTTTAAAAATGGCGATGTTGAGGCTTTGGATTCCTATGAATATGAACTGGAATCTGATTTTCTTCAGCAGTTGCATGAAATACATGATGTTGCTATGTATTTTTCAAAGATGCGGTTGTCTGCATCTCCAGTTCTTCCTGCACATGAGAGGGGACTTTGGGGAGATACATTTTGTATACAGTGGCTATCTAACTGGCTGAATATATCAGTTGGAATATGGTCATTGACAAGAAAAACAAGATATCTACTATTCAACAAAATTGTATCCGACAATCCATATTGCATCCTGTTCCATGATGCCAATGTCATCGGTGGCCATTCTGAACCACTACTGTACAGAAAAATGTCCATATGCAATATAGAGGGTCCTCATATTTACTTGTTTTTTATTTGCAAAGACCTTCAATTGAAATGGAAATGGATTTTGCATCGCATAGATTGCCATGGTTTACAGATGGAAACAAATGTTGTGTCTAGCTGTGGAGATAGTCGGTTTAATGCAATTTGTTGTTTGGTGGCAGTGGAGTTCGATGTTCAGTCGCTGCGGCTTTACACTGTATAGTCCTTTTGCAATGCAATTATAGGCAGCAGCCAACAGGCTTTTAGGTGCTTGCATCATCACCTTTGGCAATATCTCCTATAAAATATGTCAGTTGTTGGAAGTTGGCAGGAATACCTTGTGAACATGGCGCTTCCATATAAGAAATGGAATATGGAGGGTTGTAGATTCTATTTGCAATGGTTGTCTATGATATTCAGGGTGAATATCCGAGTCTGGTCGGCCTTGCAAGATGGCAGTGTCCATTCCTAGTTTACTGATTCAAATTATGATGGGCCAATTGACATCCTCTCGTTGAAAACAAATACAACACATATCCATTATGAACCTTTGCTTGGACATATCGGTAGTTCAGGGTTGAATGTCCATGCCACCCAAACGACATAGAATCTGCAAACACGTCGAATTATTTTTACTGAAAATGAGACTCCTCCCGATTGCGATATGGGCATACAGAGCTTGAACAAAAAAAACATGCGTAGAATTCATGACAATTGTGATGAGGCCATAGAGGGCTTAAACAAAAAACGTAGAGTAATTTATCACACTTTGAAAAAAAGTATGTGTCAAATTCATCCAACTTGTGATAAGGCCATAGAGGCCTTAAACAAAAAACGTAAAGTATTTTCTCAGAAGCTGAGTGAGAGTGAAATTCATTACAGTTTCCATCAGCTCATCGTGCCCTTGGGAAAGAAACGTAGAGTAAGTTACCACAACTTGAAAAAGGTCATGCGCGAGAGAAAAAAATACATTGCTACGCTTCCTTTTAGAGAAAAACTCACATATCACAATGTAAAGAAATTTGTTCGTGCAGAACAGAACATAAACAGGTGCGATCGCATATTCCGGAATGGTCATGAAACTGTGACAGTTCGTGGTCTACAAGAAACACCATGCAGTACTAGCAATGAAAACCAGGAAACAGTTTCTACCCATACTTCCCTGCGAAAGAAAAATTCAAGACAAACCTACATGAAACAAATGAAAGACAATCCTTCCATTGCATGTGCAATTTGTGAACAATTGAATTTTTCAAAAAATAGTAAGTCTTTCACGCCGGATTTGCAAGCATAATACCTCCACTTGACAGCACACGATAAACCATTTTCCAGTGGGAAATTTTGTCTTCCATGCAAACAATCGCTTGAAAATGGAAAACTGCCACAGTTTGCAACTCCTGACCAAATAAGATGTAATACACCACTACCAGATGTAAGTGCACTTATGGAACTTGAGGAGAGACTTGTGTCTCTACGAACTGCATTTTCTCAAATCAGACCTTAGGGCTATAAATGACCCCAAATGGGCTTAACAGGATCAATTATTAATGTACCTATTTAGCTAGATGTTGTGCAAAAAGCATTGCCACAATTCATTAACAATAGAATGACAATTTTTGTGGCTCTCAAAAGATGCTTGCCATACAAAAATGTCTATCAGACAGGCAAAGTGCATGTGCATGTTGTTATGAAAAAATTAAAGGAATTATGTTCCAGGGCCCTGTACAAAGCAGAGAACATTTGTATAAATGGCAACTGGAACAGTGTTCTCGCAGAAGAGGATGGCAACTCTGCAGACACTCTCGAAAATCCTAGTGAATTTGATACAAGTGATGAATCGGAGAATGAAACACCTGTTGAAACATGGGTGCATGGATTCACTGATTTATGGTGCATTCGTGACTTGCAAGACAAAATTGTCGAAATTTCACTTACTGAGAGGCATCGTCCACTTGGAATATTCAAGGACAAATTTGTTGAGGAAATGAACTTTCCAACACTCTTCTATGGAGATTCATGTGGCACCGATATTACAGAACGATTCAGTTATCATAAAATATTCTGATGGGAGCTGCTACATTCAAGCGGTTACTTCTCCTGTCACATAACAAATTTGTTTTTCAAAACAATGCGCATAATAATAGAGCAAGTTCTTTCCTGCATGTGGGTCCGAATAAGAAAAGGGAAATTACAAGGAAGAAAGTTGTTGGCTAAGGATGTGAAGGACAAAGTAAACCTAGAAAAAATTCTAAAATCTAATATTGGATACATAGATTTCAAAAACATTTGCACCTCTCCTGACTATTTGCAACAAAAGAAAGAAAATTTTTGCAATGATCCGGCAATTGGGCCCGCCAACATTTTTCGTCACATTTACAAGTGCAAAGCATTGGCATTGCTTCGATCCATTGGTGGCTATCATATCTGAGCTGCATAGGAATAGGAAACGTAAAAAAGAAACCGATGCACTGGAAAATAATGACATTGGCTACCTCATAAAAAAAGACCCGGTGACATGTACTCGCTACTATAGACATAGAATAAATTCTTTGAGACAATTGATATTCCATGATGAAACATTTTTCTCAAAAATATCGGACTACTTTTTTGTGACTGAATTCCAGAATAGGGGAAATGAACATGACCATGCACTGTTGTGGATAGAGGGTGCACCAGTCTATGGAGCTTATATCAATTCAGAGATCGAACAATTTGTGGATAAATACATAACATGCAACACATGTCATTTGGATCCAGAACTTGCGAAAGTCCATAGACATTACCATACAAGAAGTTGTAGAAAACGAAAAAAACTCGCATTGCAGATACAACTTTCTTGTGCCGCCAATGAGAAATACAAGAATCATAGAGCCAGTTAGTTTAGAGGACAATGTTGTTGTTGAGAAATCTAAATCCTTGTTCGCATTTCTAGAACAAGGAGAATTTGACGAAATGATGAGCTTTGATGCCTTCTTGAAACAGGTAAATTTATCAGAAGATGAGTACATCGAAGCCATACAATGTACACTTAGGCAACCAACACTTTTCCTTAAACGAAAACTCTCCCATATTTGGAACAACAGTTTCTCCAAGGATATGCCAGTTATGTGGAAAGAAAATACAGATGTGCAGTACGTGTTGAATGCATATGTTGCAGCATCATACTATACCTCGTATACGACGAAGATTGACAAATCTATGACAAGTGCATTCAAAAGAATATGCAAAAAACATGAAAGAAGTCATATCGATACCATACAAATGATATGCACACTTGGAAATACATTGCTTAATCTTCAACAAATGTCTGCTCAGCAAGCAGTTCACATTGCACTTTGCTTGCCCCTCACTTGTAGTTCAAGAAAATGTGTCTTCATAAACACATCTCCACTTGAAAAACGCACATTTGTGCTTAAACCACCGTTTTTGCTACAACAAGAGCCTGACAATTCAGAAGACGTGCTATGTCGCTCTATTATTGATTATTACGTCCAGTGTCCATGTCCTATTAGGCATATTTGCTTAGCAGAATTCGTATCGCATTACAAAACAAATGGTGCACCCATATCAAAAAGAAAAAAACCCTTTGTCATACGGTTTGTCAAATACAATAAACATTGTGACTATGAAAACTATTGTAGAGAAAAACTGTTGTTGTACGTTCTGTTCGATGAAAACAAAGAGACATTAAAACATAACTTCTCTACATGTGAGGTTGCGTATGAGACTATAGTGCACATCAATGAAGTTAGATTTACCTACAATGTTAATCAAACATGGGGTGATCTAGAAGTTGCACTTAGTGACCTAGAAAACCCTGGCGATCATGATGAGACATTCGGAAACTGAAAAACAACCATAGCTCCTTCTGAGTCCTATGACTTACAAGCGGATTTGCCTCGTCTTCCAGCAGTTGGAACTGAAAAACGTATCAACCTTGGTTTTCAACTTACAAAACAACCTTTCCTAATTGAAAATAATGAATACCACGGAATAAGACGTCTATTGAATCACCAATAGCAAACAATTCTAAAGGACATTTCTCTTAAAAAATGCTTGAACATGAACAATCTTGTGCACGTGTTTCTTACAAGCGGAGCAGGAACAGGAAAGACATTCACAACGAAAGCACTGTTCCAAATGATTATGTGAATCTATGATTCAAACAATTCCTCTGATCCTATGAAACCAAAGGGCCTAATAGTTGCATACACAGGAAAAGTTGCATACAATGCTGGTGGAACAACAATCCAATCTACATTTTTAATGCCTTTTAACAAGTCACAGTTTTTTCCACTTAGCAAGGAAATGTTGGATACATTATCTAAGCTTTATGAGGAACTCCAACTTGTCTTTATAGATGAAGCATATTTGTTTGGGATTCGGCTCTTGTATTCCATTGACAACTGACTAAGAAGCATAAAACATGTGTAGAAGAAATACTTTGGAAACATTGACATGATATTCTGTGGGGATCTTTACCAGGCATAGCCCATCCAAGATTCTTTGATATTAGAACAACCTACCATTAACATGGAAACAGTCACCTGTGACTTCTGGAGAGACAGTATTAAATGCTTTGAGTTGCTTACTACAATGCGCCAGACAGATGAAACAGTCATTGCAATTCTGAATAGAATGCGCACAAACAGCCAAACATATGATGACTTGACCTATATCAATTCGAGGTGCTTACGGCCTGTACCAACAGACCCAACATTCCCTTACTTGTTCTACAGAAATAAGGATGTTGCAATGCATAGCAGCCACATGTTGTCGCTCATTCCTGGCAATGATATCATCATCAATTTGATTGACCTAGAAGAAGACAACCATGGAAATGTGCCACGTCATGAATATTCAGTCACTTTACCTTTGCAACTTGTCCTCAAATTATAAATGTTGGTTGAAATATATGCCTGTAACTATGATTCACAAGATGGCTTGGTGAATGGTGCAAATGGAATACTGAAAGGCTATACGAAGACAGAAAAAGTGGATGTCCTTTAGATTAAGTTCCATGAACTGCATATAGGCAAGCGACAAGCAAGCAAGTTGTCTTATCTATATAATTCAAACACGGGAAGCGATTGGACACCTATTTTGCAAATATTGAAGCTAATATCGACATCAGCAAAGAAAGGTCGACTGAAGATTCGAAAACAGTTTCTGATTAAACTTGCATGTGCACGTACAATCCACAGATCACAAGGACTAACACTTGATAATGTTTCATTTCAGCCTGCTGGAATTCAGATACATGATTTTGTATACACAGCATTGTCCCGTGTCAGAAGCATAGACTCTTTTAAGTCCTCTCACAAAAGATAACTTCAAAGTGAAACAAAAAGTTGATATTGAAATGGAACGACTCAGGACCTCCGCAAAATGGAAACTGCACTATGATTACCAATCCATACAAAGACTCGGGACCTCCGCAAAATGGCAACTGCACTATGATTACCAATCCATACAAACAAATTCATTTGTATCAATTCTCTCACTTAACACACGCAGCTTAAATGCAGACATGGATGATATACTGAATGACTATGATATAATGCAATCTGATATTCTGTGCTTGCAGGAAACACACATGGCATTATGCATGCATAACAAACAATTCCCAAATCACAATTGCATATCAAGTTACATTACACATGGGGTGATGATATTGGTGAAAAAACATGTATCAATTTTGGACCATATACATATCGAAGAAAAGAATATTGAACTGATGCTTGCAAAAAAAATTCTCATGAAATAGAAGTTGCAATACTGAATATGTATGTTGCTCCCCATGCAACATTCTCCAACATAGTACATGTTATTTCCAATGCATTGGGCCATTTCCATCTGAACTGACCCATTGTACTTGTAGGAGACTTCAATATTGACATGCTACAAAATACTGGCAGAACAAAAGAATTGGAAAACTACATGTGCAAATACAGTCTCCGCTTTCTTTTGAACAACATAGGCCATCTGCAAAACCCACTTATTGACCATGTCTGGTCCAATATGCCCATTCCTCAATACAGTACGTTTATCTTAGACACATATTGGTCTAATCACGATACAATTGGTATTGCACTTGAATTACGAGATATACATCAAACATATTGCAAACTCATATTTCTATGTTTCAAATCATATCTGTATAGCTTGTTGCAAAAAATAATAATAATTATCCAGTTTCTTGGTTTTCCCTGATTTCTACACATGTTGTTCTAGTGAGCATACAGTCGGTGTTGTACTTGAATTATAAAATATACATTATGCAAAAAAATAAAAAAGGTACATCCTCCCAAAAACTATTTCTCTCTCTATTCATCTTATTCTATTTTTTTTAGTATATGTACATAGTAGTTGCATTTTTCTTTACATATGCACCTATGTTCACATCCCTTTTGTTTGTACTTTTGTTGATGGAAACAGACAGGAAAAATAGATGGCGCAAAGAAATCCTACCCAGAGATGTGGAGGAATCCATGCAAGGGGGCATTCTTTTTCTTCCCACTTGTCAATTTATTATCATAAGCTACTTGTAAGGCACCGAACAATAGAGGCTCGTTTTTTACCCCACCATCCCGACAACCCGCGATCCAGAAACTGTACATGGTCTATAAAATCTCAGCCACCCCACAAGTCCACTTGTCAATTTGTATATCGCGGAACTGTGTGTGCTATTTGTAGAACATGGAACAATAAAGGCCTATTTTTTGAGCCCGCCTGCCCAAGAACCCGCAATCCAGAAAGTGGCCAAGTATGGAATGTAATATCCGTACATGGTCTATAAAATCTCATGTCCATACTTTATCAAGGTACATATTTAGTTTTTCCTCATTTCTACACACACTGATCTGGTAACCACAGAGTTGGTGTTGCACATGAATTATGAAATATGCATTGGGAGTCATACGGAGCCCTTTGGTTTGCTTAGCCAATTTTGAGGCGGCCAGCTCGAGAACCCAATTTCTATATGGAGGAAATCAACCCAATGTATAGCCCGCAAGTCCACGCTCCAAATGAGTGGCTAAGTATGGAATAAGGGATCTGTGCATATTTGGTATGTATTGCTCGTTTCTGGGAGCCCGTTAGCCCTAGAGTAGAATGTTGGGCTGGCCAGCCCGCAAATCCGCTTGTCAATTTATTATCATAAGCTATTTGTAAGGCACCGAACAATAAAGGCCCGTTTTTTACCCCGCCAGCCCGAGAACCCGCGATCCAGAAACTGTACATGGTTTATAAAATCTCAGCCACCCTGCAAGTCTGCTTGTCAATTTGTATATCGCGGCACTGTATGTGCTATTTGTA
The DNA here is from genome assembly GCA_032191745.1 of Picea mariana. Taxonomy (NCBI): domain Eukaryota; kingdom Viridiplantae; phylum Streptophyta; class Pinopsida; order Pinales; family Pinaceae; genus Picea; species Picea mariana. The sequence goes on along the minus strand of JASDQU010790126.1, from coordinate 23,232 downwards.
GAACACCGAACAATAGAGGCCTATTTTTTGAGCCCGCCCGCCCGAGAATCCGCGATCCAGAAAGTGGCCAAGTATGGAATGTGATATCCGTGCATGCTCTATAAAATATCATGTACATACTTTATGAAGGTACATATTTAGTTTTGCCTTTTTTCTACACACATTGATCTGGTAACCATAGAGTTGGTGTTGCACATAAATTATGAAATATGCATTGGGAGTCGGACCAAGCCCTTTGGTTTGCTTACTTGAACAATTCCGACTCATGCAGTTTCACCATTGGACACTCACCAGTTTCACCATGCACTTTCAAACTTGGCCATTCCTTCCTTGCTTGCTCTTCCACGTGCCCGTCACCTTAGCATGTGTCCGTAATAAGAAATAGTGTTTATATGTGTGTGTGTGTGTGTGTGTGTGTGTGTGTGTGTGTGTGTGTGCGTGTCTTGTTTCTAAATCTTTAATGCTAACAGGTCATCGTGCAGGCACCGTCTAAGATGTCATTGATGCGAGCAAGACTTGAGAAGTTCTGCCATTAATGAAATATTTGCGAAGGAATTTCTTATCCCTTCCCAGTTTTAATTTCAAATGCCATGGAATGTCTTTCGCACACCGCCATCTTGCTTCCTTCACAAAACCTCCAATCTCTTCCTAGTCTTAATTTCAAATACCATGGAATGTCATTCACACGCCGCCAGCTTGGTTCGTTCACGAAACCTCCAATCCTTAAATGTTCTTCGTCGTAACCGTCACCTTCGCACTTCTAAGTATGCAATAATTAAGATTTACTTCTAACAGGTCACCATACAGCACGCATAAATATTGTCATTAATGAGGATATTTTCCATTTGCACACATTGAAGCAATGTTTCCGGGGGGTTATATTTTCCCCTTCGTTTCTTCATTTCAAGCAGCGTCTAGAAAAAACCAACGTTTTCATAAAATATTGGCAGCAGCTCCACAGCAATTTTGTAGATATACAGTGAACATCTTCCTCACGAGCTTCCCGTGCGGAAGAAGGGAAAGAGAATTGTATGGGAGGCGCAGCAGCCCAAAATTTACAGTGAAAACATGGATCTTGACGCTGATCTGGATAGCATATTCTGCAACCTTCATCAGCCCGGAGACACAATTCACCATTCTTACTCAATGGGCATGGTTGATACCGAAATTTTTGACTTAGATGAATCCTTCGTATTCCAGAGTGTTGTTTTTGAAACCGAATCAAAAAAATTAATCATTGAAAAAAGACATGTAAAAAATAAGAAAAGAAAACATCGTTCAGAACTTGACCTTGCCCATATGCAGACGTCCAAAATCTCTCAACTTCACATGGAAACCGGATATGCTCTTCATGATTCCGTTGGAGTCATTGAGGCCGAGAATGCCAGACTAAAGAACCGGATTAAGGAATTACAAGAAGCTTTGTTTCCTATGCCATTGGTTGGCAGTGCTTTGGAAATAGCCATGCCTGCGACTACCTGCAACCCTGCAACAAATCTAAAACGGTCCTCCATCTTCCTCTCATCCTGTAGAGGATATGTGGAGAAAAATATCAACAAAAGAATGGAACTGATTACTAAGGCCTGGGAAACATTACAGAATATGGATTCCCTGGGGAGCAGGGCACATAACTTGCTCCAACTTCTGCAAACGGATTTAAAAAATGAAGAAAATTTCTATGTCCACACGGTCATCCCTTTTGTCTTTCATGTCAACAACATGCCAAACACGAGAAGAAGACAACATGATCTTCCGTCCAAAAAATGGCTCACTCAATTAGAAGCATGCTGGAAAGAGAAGGTGAAGAACCTGTATCTCATCGTCCAATCATGTGAGCAAGCAATATCAAATAAAGAAACATTATTCACAAAGCTCAACAAAATAGAGTTAGCAGGAAAGACAAACGGCTTCCGAGACCCCATCTTAATCGTCAACTCCCTGGCGTTAACCAAGCAAGATTTCGATAAACAAGTTGATAATTTGAAGGCCTTGTCTTTAGAAAAATTTTACAGGATTCTTGAATATCATGAAGAAGAGGTGGACAACTGGCTAGTCCGGTATTCGGTATAGAATGGAGACATTCATGAAGCTCTGTGTAAACTTTC
>JASDQU010790126.1:8369-21027 GCA_032191745.1 Picea mariana | reverse complement strand
GTCCTTCATATTGTTTGTCACAAAGGCCCTTAAAATTAAAATAGTCCAGAAGTCCGCTTGTCAATTTGTATATCACGGAACTGTGGCTGCTCTTTCTAGGCCATGGAACAACATAGGCCCAATTTTCATCCTGAGAACTCGCGATCCAAAAACTGCCTAACTATGGAATCAAGGCTCTGTGCAAGTATGGAATCAGGGCTCTGTCCATGCTCTATAAAATCTCATCCCCATACTTTATAAAACTACATATTTCGTATGTATAAAAGTAAATATCTACTTTAAAAAATTACGTATTTGCTATGTATAATTTATGCTCTCCAGGAACCTATAATTTGATACATTTCAATTTCTTGTATCCAGGAACCCCTGTTTTAAAAAAAACTAATTCAGGAATGCTATTTATTTGGTCTTTTTGTCCACCGCCCTATGTAACAGACACTGGTACTATATTTTTTGTGCTTTTGTCCACCAGCGTATGTAAAACCTATGTAAAGAAAACTAATTCGCAAATGCTAAATTTTTTGGACACAAGCCCCTTAAAATTCAAATAGTCCACAAGTCCCATTGTCAACTTGTATATCGTAGAACTGTCGGTGCTTTTTGTAGGACACGGAACAACAGAAGCTCGATTTTCAGGTCTCCAACCCGAGAACCCGTGATCCAAAAACTGGCGAAGTATGAAATGAGGGTTTCGTCCATGCTCTAATTTGGGAATGCTAGTTTTTTTTCTGCTTTTATGTATTCCTAGATTTTTATCTTCAACTATGTTGAATGTGAAGTCATTCTGTTTATTTTATCTCAATTCTTTTTTTCCTGATGCATATTTTCTCCTGCCTGGTCATTTTCAAAATTAAGTATGACATAAATTACTCACTCAAATTTGAGATATCATATTTCACACACACACATATGTGTGTGTGTGTGTGTGTGTTTCTTTAAATTTCCAGGAATATGTAACACGTTTTATTGTTTTTTTATATAAATGTCATAAAATTGTGTTCACTACTTTCTTTCTACACAAACATATAAAGAATATGTCATTTCTTGCATCTTTACCACCTGTCCTTCATACTGTTTGCCACAAAGGCCCTTAAAATTAAAATAGTCTGCAAGTTCGCTTGTCAATTTGTATATCACGGAACTCCGGGTGTTCTTTGTAGTCCATGGAACAACAAAGGGCCAATTTCCAGCCCGAGAACCCGCCATTCAAAAACTGCCTAAGTATGGAATCAGGCCTCCGTGCAAGTATGGAATGAGGGTTCATAAATTTTGATTTCTTGTGTGCAGGAGCCCCTATTATAAAGAAAACTAATTCGGGAATGCTATTTATTTGGTCATTTTGTCCACCGCCCTATGTAACAGACATTGGCACTATATTTTTTGTGCTTTTGTCCACTAGCGTATGTAAAACCTATGTAAAGAAAACTAATTTCCGAATGCTAAATTTTTTGGACACGAGCCCCTTAAAATTCAAATACTCCGCAAGTCCGATTGTCAATTTGTATATCACGGAACTGTTGGTGTTATTTGTAGGACACGGAACAACAAAAGCCCAATTTGCAGGTCCCCAGCCTGAGAACCCGCGATCCAAAAACTGGCTAAGTATGGAATGAGGGTTTCGTCCATGCTCTATATATCTAGTTAATCAAATTACATATTTCGTATGTATAATTTATGTTGTCTAGGAACAATTTCTTCTGTCCAGGAGCCCTTGTTTTAAAGAAAACTAATTCGGGAATGCTAGTTTTTTTTCTGCTTTTGTCCACGAACCTATGTACCCAATTGTCAATTTGTATATCGCGGAACTCTTGGTGGTATTTGTGGGGCACGAAACAATAGAAGACTGATTTCCAGCCCGACAACCCGCGAACCAAAAACTATCTAAGTATGGGGTGATACATTTCAATTCCTTCTGTGAAGGAGCCCCTCTTTTAAAGAAAATTAATTCAGGAATGTTGTTTTTTTCATACTTTTTTCCACCATCCTATGTAACAGACGTCAGTACTATTTTTTTCTTTTTTTGTCCACCAGCGTATGTAAAAAGGAAAACTAATTCGGGAATGCTAAACTTGTTGGACATGAGCCCCTTCAAATTCAAATAGTCTGCAAGTCCAATTGTCAATTTGTATATCACGGAACTCATGCAACTATTTGTAGGGCACAGAACTGCAAAAGCCCAATTTTCAGCCCGTCGGCCAGAATGAGGGTTTCGTGCATGATCTATATATCTACTTAATCAAATTACATATTCGATATGTATAATTTATGTTATTCAGGAACCTATAATTTGATAAATTTCAATTTCTTCTGTCCAAGAGCCCTTGTTTTAAAGAAAACCAACTCCAATTGTAGGCCCTTACATTTAAAATAGTCCACAACTCCAATTGTCAATTTCTATATTGTGGAACTGTAGGTGCTACTTGTAGGCCACGGAACAACAGAAGCCCAATTTTCAGCCTGCCAGCCCGAGAACCTGTGATCCAAAAATTCAAATACTCTGCAAGTCCAGTTGTCAATTTGTATATCGCGGAACTCTTGGTGCTATTTGTAGGGCTCGGAACAATAGAAGCCCAATTTTCAGCCCGCCACCCCGAGAACCCGGAATATAGCTTTTGTGCATGCACTATATATCTACCTAATCAAATTACATATTTGATATGTATAATTTCTCCTCTCCACAAACCTATAATTCCATATATTTCAATTTCTTCTATCCAGGAGCCCTTGTTTTAAAGAAAACTAATTCGGGAATGCTAGTTTTCTTATGCTTTTGTCCACGAACCTATGTAATAGGCATTGGCCCTTAAAACTCAAATAGTCCACAAGTCCAATTGTCAATTTGTATGTAGCAGAACTCTGCCTGTTGTTTGTAGGCCACAGAACAATAGAAGCCCAATTTTCAGCGTGCCAGCCCGACAGCCCCCATGCTCTATATATCTACTTAATCAAATTACATAACTAATTCGGGAATGCTAGTTTTTTTATGCTTTTGTCCACGAACCTATGTAAGAGACGTTGGCCCTTAAATCTCAAATAGTCCACAAGTCTGATTGTCAATTTGTATGTCGCAGAACTCTGGGTGTTATTTGTAGGGCACGGAACAACAGAGCTTGATTTTCAGCGCGCCAGCCCAAGAACCAGCCATCCAAAAACTGCCAAGTATGGAATCTCATTCCCATACTTTATAAAAGTATATATTTCCTATGTATAAAAGTAAATATCTACTTTATAAAATTGCAAGTTTCATATGTCTAATTTATGTTGTCCAGGAACCTATAATTTGATAAATTTTAATTTTTGTTGTATCCATGAGCCCTTGTTTTAAAGAAAACTTATTCAGGAATGCTAATTCTTTTTTGTTTCCATGTATTTCAATTTCATGCCCACGTGTCTGTACTCCGTTGCATTTATTCCCATTCCAACCTGGCAAGGACTACGCTGCCATGCAGCACTTGTTTGAATATAACGATGTAATATAATATCATTTGCTTATATTGAGAATGATCCAAATCAACTCAACAATTTAATTAATATTAAAGAATGACTCAGATTAGCTATAGTGTCTTATATTTATTTATTTAAAAAAATATATTTATTAATATGATAAGAACAAATTTCTATGAAATGAGATATATGCTAGATTCGCTATGAGCCCGTGAGTTTGAACCAGGGCTCCCTCTCGTCGCCATGGAGGTGCTAGGCTCATCCCAGGTTCCTCCCCCTCCTCCTCCCCCAATAGCCGAGGACGCTTTCAACTCGTTGTTGGCTTCTCTGCCGAAAAAAAAGAAAAATGAAGCCGCTAAGTTCGTGAAAAAGCTAGATGATATTCCAGAAATCTCCCTCCCCCCCGAGAGACCGATCCAGGTCACTTTTTCACTGGCGAATCACACCCTTGTGGGACAATTCACTGGCCTTTGGTCCTCGCCAAAAACAATGGAGAACTGGGTGGTTAAAAATTGGACGCCTTTGATCAAGAACAGTGTAACCTCGTACTTCTTGGGGAGAGGCTTCTTTCTGTTCGAGTTCACCGCAAAAGAGAATAAATATCTGATCTTTCAAAATGGTCCCTATTTCATGGGCCCTCAGGGCTTGTATCTCAACAAGTGGACACCGGACTTTGATCCATAAGTGGATGTTCCTACGGCTGTCCCAATGTGGGTTAGGCTATTGAATCTCCCAGTGCACTGCTGGAATTGGGACTCATTGCAGCACATAAGCAACGCCTTGGGTAAATTTATTGATCGGGCAAACAATAAGGACCAATATGACTGTGCCCGAATTTGCGTTGAGGTCGATCTAGAGGTGGGACTTCCGGAGGCAATAAAAATCAATGTCGACAGTTGGACTCATGTGCAAAAGCTAGATTACGAGCAGCTTCCTTTCAAGTGCCGAAAATGCCATGTTTACGGACACTTCACCAGGGGTTGCCCGAGTAATGGAGAGACAGATAAAGAGAAGGAGGAAGGTTGGAATCAGGTTAAGCGGACAAAGATCTCCCATAAAACCCCCAAATCTGGGGTTCCAAATGGCAAAGGCCCTCAGACGGCTTCTGCTCAGCAAAGCCCTTCCCTGAACGGTCAAGCAAACAAATTCGGGCCCTTAATCTTGGCCCCAGAGGAAACCCAAGAGGTCGAAAAACAAAAGACATCGTCCCCTGAAAAAGGGGCCCCCTCAGGCCCAAGGACAGGTGAAAGTGCCTCATAAAGCCTCAAGGAAAAACAAGCAGAATTGAAGAGGAAGAACAAGACTCGGAGGAATCAGAGGAGGAAGGAGAAATAGGGGACACACAAACTTCGGCTAGAAGATCGACAAAAGGCCGAAAGTCTGCCCGAGAAAAGAGAGATCAGGAAACCTACAAAGATAAGCTTCAGAGCAGCCAACAAACCCTTGAGAAACTATTGGCAAAAACCCCGAAGATGACAAGGAATCAGACCCAGGGCTCCAAGGGAGCTCATCACACTCAAAAAAGTAAGTGATGAAGGTTGTCTCCTGGAATTTCAGAGGTATGGGGAACAAAGTGAAATAAGAAGCCATGAAAAGCCTCATAAGGATAGAAACCCCAGACATTTTACTAATCCAGTAGACAAAAATGGAGGACAAAGACTTCCTCCAAATTAGTAAGAAATTTTGGAATAAAGGTGCAGGACTGGCCGTCTCCGCTCGAGGAGCCTCGGGTGGGTTGGGTTCTCTTTGGAACATCAGCAAGTACTCATTGGTCACTGAGACTCTAAATTCTCACTGGCTATTCTTGAAACTCCAACATCTTGATTCAAAGGAGGTATTTAGTCTCTTCAATGTGTACATCCTAGTTAACGCAGGGGGAAAAAAGGCATGTTGGGATTCCATCATAAATTTGGCAGAAATGGAGAATCTGGAAAACGTTATCATCGTTGGCGCCTCAATCTCACCTTGCTTTTTTCAGAGAAGCGAGGAGGCGGCATTGTCAGGAATCTGGCAAGGTAATGAGTGGAGGACCTCATGCAAGATTGGGACCTGCTCGACATCAAGCCCTCCAATGGTAAGTTCACTTGGTCAAACAAAAGAGTCAGTCATGGTCATATTGCAGCAAGGCTAGACATATTTCTCGTTCAAAGTTCTTTCCTCCTTTTAGGTTTAGAGGCTAGAATACATATTCTCCCTTGCAGTGTTTCAGATCATAAACCTATCAAGCTTGAACTCCTGGCCTAAAAAAACCTAGGCCCTATACCTTTCAGATTTATCCCTCTATGGGTCAAGGACCCGGACTTCATGAATAAGGTAAAGAAAAGTTGGAGGATGCCTATCAAGGGATCTTCCTTCTTCGTTTGGGAGGAAAAACTCAGAAGAGTGAAAGCAGTCCTGAAAAGTTGGGCCAAAAATCTCCCTAATCCAGCTTCTGAAAGAAAACAAGCCCAAGTCAGCCTTGAGCTCCATCAACTACAAACGGAAAGCGCAGAAATCACAAAAGAAATTCTGGACAGGGAGGCAGACTTACAGCAGAAGTATCATAAGGCATGCATGTCGGAGGAAGAATATTGGAGACAAAAATCTCGCAGCATTTGGCTTAAAGCAGGAGATAGGGATACCTCCTTCTTCCACAAGCAAGCCCAAGCGAGAAGAAGTTTTAACTCCATTTCAGAAATCAAAGAAGATGCCACAACCCACAAGGATTTCATCAGCATTAAAAGGGCAGCATCCTCTCATTTTGAAAATCTTTACAGTGAAGAAGGGGAGAGGGCCTAGAACACCAAGTTTCTAGATGTGGTACCTTCAAAGATCACCAACAGGATGAATCAGATACTGGAAGCTAAGGTCACTAAAAAAGAAATTAAGGCTGCTCTCTTTGCTATGGAGCCCGATAAAACCCCTGGACCAGATGGGTTTACTGCCAGATTCCTCCAAAATTGTTGGCAGATAGTTGAAAAGGATTTGCATAAACTAGTTTTGAAATACCAAGCCTGTCAGAAAATTGGGGGCAGCACTAATTCTGCCTTCCTTGCCCTCATCCCAAAGGAAAAGGGAGCTAATGCCTTCAACAGATTTTGCCCTATATCTCTTTGTAACATCGGTTACAAGCTGATAACAAAGGTGATAGCCAACAGATTGAAAAGTATCCTCCCTACTATTATCCCTGAGAATCAAGGGGTTTTTTTTCATGGGAGACAGATCGGGGACAACTTCATCTTACTACAAGAGGCGATACACTCAAGTCTACATCGAAAAGAAAAGGGTATGGTCGTTAAACTTGATCTGGAAAACGCCTTTGATCGTGTCAGACACAGTTTTCTCTTTGATGTTATGCACAAGTTTGGGTTCAGGAATAATTTCATCAATTGGATTTGGGCTTGTATCTCTAAGCCTTGGATCACTCCTTTGGTGAATGGGCGAGCAGCAGATTTTTTCAAAGCCACGAGAGGGCTCCGGCAGGGGTGTCCCCTTTCTCCCCTCCTCTTCGTCCTCCAAGATTCTGTTCTAAGATTTTACCTGGACAAGAAACAGCTAGATCAAGAGATTATGGGCTTGAACATTGCAAGAGGAGTCAAAAATATAAATCATGCGTTGTTTTTCGACGATTCTCTGTTGTTGGGCGCAGCCAATGTGCTTTCGGCTTCATGATTCAAAGACGTGTTGGATGATTATTGTGATGCAACAGGAAGTATCCTAAATAAAGGGAAATGTCATATCTATTGTTGGAATGTTTCTGTCAGCGCCCTCAATGCCATTTCCAGATGTTTGGGCTTTGTTGCCTCTTCTAACTAGTCTTCTTTCAAGTACTGGGCCTTCCAATTTTCCAAAAGTCTGCATTTAGCAAAGACTGGCTCCCTCTGTTAGAAAATTTTAAGCTCAAGATTCAAGCCTGGGGATTCTCTTGGCTCAACCATGCAGGCAAATCAGTGCTCATCAAGGTTGTCCTCAGCAGTCTCCCAATCTTCCAATTCTCTGTCATGTTGGCTCTTATTTGTATCCTAAGGAAAATGGAGGATTACATCCGAAAGTTCTTTTGGAAAGGCGGTAAACAAAATGAGAAGAGAATATGCCTGGTAAGATGGGACAAAGTCACCAAGCCCCTGATGGAAGGCGGACTGGACTTTAAAGACCTCAGCACCCAAAATGTGGCAATGGGAGCAAAGCAAATTTGGAGACTTATCACTCCAAAGCCTGGCTGGGCGCAAATTGCTCTGTGGAAGAAATATTTCAGGGGACAAAGGAAATGCTGTCTTGACAGCCCCCTCCCAAAAATTGGATCGCATCTCCTCAAACTCTGCGTTAAAGCTATCCCATTGATAAACCTCCACACATTATGGATTCCGGGTAATGGAAAACTTATAAAAATCTGGGAAGACAGCATCATGAACAATCCCCCACTCGTCGAAATCAGTTCTCTACACGTGCTACGGGTTTGGATGTTCAACACCGGCTTCATCACTCTGTGGGACATCTCATGTTGGGAAGAATGCAATTGGATTAGTTGGAAGAAGCTCCAGGTGCCATTGGAGCTGAAGCACGACTGTGACACGTTTTTTGCTCACCTAAAGGGCATGTCCCCGATCCACGCTAGAAGACAAGACAAACGCGGATGGGGCTCTCAATCAGGTTGCTGTACTATGGCTCTTGGTTATGCAAAACTGTTGGAACAAACCGATGTCCCTCCTAACCTTGCAATTTGGAAGGGTCTTTGGGGCCACAAGACAATTCCAAAAATCGATTTTTTATGTTGGCTCATGTGCCACAATAGAATCCTGATTGGGGATCGATTGAAGAAAAGAGGCTTCCAAGGGCCTTCCTAATGTATAATGTGCCTCGAAAATGAAGAGAACCTCTGTCACTTAATGTTGGAATGTGAATTTGCACAAGAGATCCGGAACGAGGCTCTGGGCCCTTGGAGAAACACTCTTAGTTGTCCCACCTCCATCGCTGAACTATTTGCTAACTGGCTGCGCAACTATCTAGGGGTACTCCCAAAAAATGAAAGCTTCAAGGTGGCCTGGCTCTCCTTGCCAAAGATCATATGCTGGCAAATCTGGCTTGAAAGGAATAAGAGAATTTTCAGAGATCAAGTGCAGGTAGCAAAGCTTGTCATGACCAAGATCAAAAATCCACTAAAATAAATCTTGGGCGATCAGCTTGAGGAAACCAATCTAAGTCAGTAGGACCTTGAATGGGGAGTAAGGTTGGGCCTCCAGTTTACTCAAGTTGTAAGGCAAAGCAAGCCAAACAAAGAATGGCAAATTAGATTCAATGAGAAAGACTTTTCAGCCTGGATGAACAACCAGTCCAAACATACTCTTCTCTTCGACGGGGCAGCCAAAAGAAATCCCAGGAAAGCTAGTGCAGGTGGGGTCGTTAAGAATCTAGAAGGCAGAATCAAGCATAGTTTCTCCTGGGGCCTGGGCCACACTACTAGCATCCAAGCAGAAGTGTTGGCTCTGTTCCAAGGCCTCAAGCAAGCCAATGATCTAGGCATCAAAGAGGTAAATGTAATTGGCAATTCTCAGTCCATTATAAAAACTATAGTGGACAATTCTGCTCCCAAAGACTTCAGATTTGCAAGACTGGTGACAAGAATCCAAACCCTGGTTAAAACCTTTCAAAGTATAAATTCCTTCCATGTGCTAAGGGAGAATAACAAGGACGCAGACTCAGAAGCCAACAAAGCAGCTCTTCTTTCCGTCGGCACCCTTTTAAGAGACAAGGACGAAAATTGGGATCCCGTTCCTTAAGAACTTTCTGTACTCCCATGTTTTTTTGCATTTTACTGAATCAATTCGTCTGTATTTACAAGTTAGGGAAAATAACAGAGATTGATTCGGTTGCTATTTGTAGAAACCTTCGGTTTATAAGTATTCGGGCCTTTGAGATCCTGGTCGGAAAGGAAAGCTTGGCTTCTCCCCACATTTTGTAACCTGATTAGAGGCATTTACGCCAAGAATTAAATACAATCCCATATCCGTTCCTGTAAAAAAAAATAACAAATTTCTATGAGATTTATAGAGAAACTAGGTTTTGGACAAGATTAGTAAGACACCTTGACATCCATAGAAAAACTAGACTTTGAACAAGATTAATAAGACATCTTGACACTCATAAAAAACTAGGCTTTGGACAAGACTAATAAGACACCTTGATACTCATAGAGAAACTAGGAGTTGGACAAGATTAAAGCACCTTGACACATAAAAACCACTATAAGATGAATAAAGTAGAGGATGAAAAACACGTTCTTTTAAAGTGCCTAGTTTACAAAGACATTAAATCTATTTTTCAAAACATAATAAAACCAAACTCCATAAATTATGAACTCTTAACGATCAAAGGACATTGATGATTTTCATTGCCAAATTATTGAATTATAGAAAAGAATACAATAAATTAAAGTGCTTAATTTAATGTTATATATCTGATAAATACAAAATTAGTATTAGTAGATGGTAATTATCATCATTGTTTAATTTTTATGAATAAAATGCACTTTAAAATTAAAATAATCAACTTTAAATAAGTCTAAATTAATAAAATATTATCTAAATATTATGTTTTTTAATGGATAGGTTTACATTTTAAGTGGGAACAAATGTTTTCACTTTTAAATCACTATAAAGAGGGGGTATCTTGTCCCCGAGAATAAGAAAATTTGACTACACCCTTAAATTAAATTAAATAATTATTGTTATTATATATGATTAGTTTAATATGGAGAAGGATTTCACTCGGTTGAGAGTCACGGGGCTCTGCGGCTGGAGGAAACCCTAGCCACCGCCTTTTGTAGCCCAAGCTTTTGTTGGTTCATGTTTGGTTTTCGATGGGAGTTGGTTCTTCGTTTCCTCTCCTTCTTCATTGACGGTCGCAGTCCAGTACGACTCTTTCCCGGTGGTTTTTTTCTTGGATGATTTGTTGGTTGCACATAGCTCTGTTTTAGTTGATGTCGGTGGTGGGGTTTTGGAGAGAGAGGTTGAGGCAAACCCTAGTGTCTTGTGCCCTCTCCCTTTGTCTTGGTCTTGCTCTTGTGGGTGTATAGGTTGTTTGGGTCGTCATTGCTATCGTTGTTGGTGTTTTTATTTTGGGGCGGACTCTCTCCTCTGCATCCTTTGACTCCTTTTGTTTTTCTCCTTTCCGGTGTCGAATCATTCAAGGTTTGATGTATACTCAAACCCTTGTCTTTCTGGTGCTAAGTAGTTGGTGTCATGTTCAGTTTTTTGGTGTTGGATTTCAGGGTTTTTTTACCTCACTTTCTCTTCTGTCTCTATGAGGATGTATGCTGCTCTGAATTGGTTCGTCCGGCTTCTAGGGATTCTTCGAGGGTTTTGTTCGTTGCCTGCTCTTTGCGAGGTTTTGGGTTTGCTTCTTGGGATTGCATTTGTGGTTTTGTGATGGGGTTCTTTCGGTCCCTCTATTTTCTCTGCAGGGCTTTCTCTGTTTTCTCTCGCTCTAATGTTTGTTTTATATTATTATGATGCTGGATTTTTCTGCTTGTTTTGACTGAATAGTCTACCAATACAAAGGTCCATTGTATCTACAAAATGTAATTTTGGTTTCTTTCAGAAATAATTTTTTTTTTTTTTTTTTCTCTGAGGAAAAAAATGAAGATTTCGCTTTACACCACTTAGACTTATAAGTTGTTAAATGATTTAAAGCTTCTTATATTTAGAATTGGAGGATCTATTACATAACTTTGTTAAAATTTGCCAATTGGGTTTAGCTTGGGTGGTTGGGAGGAATGATAGTTATCCTCCCCACCCAAGTTCAATTCCCACAAATGAAATGTTGAGCTCTTAAAAGAGTATATTCTTGTAATGGCTTCTAGCCTTGTTGTTGATGAAAAAAAAATTAAAAATTTTGCTAAAATTTATTTTATATTAAAAGTATTATCATCAAGTTATTATTAACATTTTTTGAATTTTATTTTTTTTAAATTATATAGGAAGTTAGAAATAATTGTGAATTTGGTAATGAGAGAGTTAATGTGTAATGTACTTAATAAAAAATATTAGCATAATATTAATAAGAATGAGATAAATGAAATGTGGAAAAGCAAATACAAGTGTAAATAGGATTAAACCTGCAGAATTATAACCCTTATGTATTGATGATCTCCAAAAGAGTGAGCCATGTTCATGAGCCTCTTCGAGTGGGCAATCTCATATGAGCAAAGCTCTAATTACAATAAAAACACTTACAAAACATTCCATAGCTTTCTAGCTCGATAAATAGCTACTTAATAGCAAAACCCCTAACTACTTGTGCTCTCACCATTGATGCATACCAACCACCTAGTATACCTTATTTAATAAAGAGGACCATTAGTTATCTAATGTGCCTTATTCAAAGAAGACGATCTCATGTATTAATTGACTAGCTACTAAGTACCCAAACTATGGATGTAAAAATAAGACCCTAACATGCCACCCCCCACCCCAAAGAATAAAAAAATAAAAAATAAAATAAAAAGAACAATGTTGTCCTAAGCACTATAGAACTAGGGTTTCCAAATCTCATTTTTTCAACTGTTGATCTAGATTTTTTTGCTAATGGCATTTCCCTAAGAGCTGCAAAACTAGGGTTTCCATATCTCACTTTTCACTCGTTGTTTCGAAGATTTTTTGTTGATGGCATTGTCCTAAGGGCTATGAAACTATAAATTATGGATCATCTCTTCTTTTGAGTTTAAAGCCCTATTTCCAACCTAGCACTATCCTTCAAGTTCATTTCTACAACAAAAATTATCTCTGAGTTACGCTCTTCAACTAAAGCTTGTGCCATCCTAATGCAAATTCATGATGAATTTTTGCATACTTAGTTGCATCTTTGAACATAATGCACTCGATGTGGATGTTTTCCCTAGTAAATGGGGCTATTTATTTTTAGGCCGTTCAAATCCTGAAAACAGCTATATACCATTTATGTCATAAGGAGGGATATGTTTCAAGTCTCGCATGGTTTGTTCAACGAATTGAAGAACTTGCAAAAGTAACAAGTTGCAACAGAAATTTTTTCAACAATACTAAAATAGTTTAAAATCCACGTGAGGTTGTGCACTTTGCACCTAAGTTTGATCTATTGTGTCAATCCCTTGATCAAAGTATGAGTTCATCAGTTTTCCATTTCAAGGTTTCTAGATCCAATATTCGATATATGATCCTTTCAGTGCAGATTTTACCTTTGGTGGAGTTCCTATTTACAA
>JASDQU010790125.1:185762-205356 GCA_032191745.1 Picea mariana | reverse complement strand
AAAATGACACCATTTATGGCACTCTATGGATACCACCCTCCTTCCATCACTTCTTCTCTAAAATAAAAATCTAAGATTCAAGCAGTGGAAGATCACGTCGAGCATTAACAACAAGTTCTCCAAATCTTAAAGGACAACCTGACCATGGCACAAAATCGCATGAAACAACAAGCAGATCAACATCGTAGTGAAAGAATTTTTGAAGTAGGGGATTGGGTGTTTTTAACACTACAACCATACAAACAGATGTCCCTCAAGCAAGCCAAGAAGGATAATAAATTATCACCAAAGTACTATGGTCCTTATAAGGTGTTGCAAAAGATTGGTACTATGGCATACAAATTGGAGTTGCCTACATCCTCACGAGTACACCCAATTTTCCATGTTTCATGCTTAAAGAAGGTTATAGGTGACAAGATCCCAGTTCAAACTATATTGCCAGAACTTGACGAGGAAGGAAAAATCATATTGGAGCCTCACACCATCACTGACACAAGAATTCTCCAACTGAGGAATAGATCCATTTCAGAGTATCTCATTAAGTGGAGGAAACTTCCTGCTGAAGATTCCACTTGGGAAGATGAGTCTTTTATACAGAATCATCCAAAATTACTCAAGTGTTGTGGAAAACACTTTTCTGAAGGGGAGGGGTATGTTAAGCCCTAAATAGTGGCACATTACCCCTTAATTGGGGAATATTACATTAGTAATGTTATTTTATTTATGTCGGCTTGGGTCCATTAGTTGTAATTGTACTTCCTAGTCTCCTATATATACCAAGGAGACATTTTCACTTGGAATCATATTGTACTGGGACGTTTATGTGGTGTATAAGGAGGTTTCCCCCTCGAAGAGGCTTATTATCTAAAATTATCTCTTTTTCAAGGCATTGAGTACTTATTCTGTTGTTTTTCTATGCTATATTGATATTTGGTTCGTAAAATATTTCATCACTTATTTTCTTCTTACCTTAACCTCCTAAACTTATCCAACCTAATTTCAAGCTTGAAATACTGTGGCCTTCCCCTTTGGTTTTTTGTCAAGTTTATGGAAAGGTGTGCGACATGGGAAATGTGAGTCTCAATTGAACTGGAATGTTCAACCTTAAACACTATAAAATAGATATTTGGATCACCATCAAGTACATGGAAAGGGTTGTAAAGTTATTAAAACATAATAACCCTAATTAAGTTGACCTCTTAGACCTAAAAAAACATCAAGTACATTTAAATCAATGATTGGGTCAAGGGAAAAACCATGCAAGATAAGGACATAAAAGGTAAACTATCCCCATATAAATGGACTCAAAATATTTATTAAACTTAGTTTATTCCTCTTCAACTCCAAATCCCAACATGTAAAAACATTCAATGAAAAATGGGGTATTCACCTATGTTTTCCACATATGCACAATTCCATGTGACAATACTTGGAATGGCCACCTAACTTATAGATGTTAACACCATGTTTCCCTCTAGAAAAACTTGAATGGTCCATACATGTAACATCTCAGTTGTTCTAATATCACCATGTAAATGGGGCAATTTA
Source organism: Picea mariana (assembly GCA_032191745.1). Lineage (NCBI taxonomy): Eukaryota > Viridiplantae > Streptophyta > Pinopsida > Pinales > Pinaceae > Picea > Picea mariana. Next base: position 203,808 of record JASDQU010790125.1, on the reverse strand, counting down.
TGATTGTACCATGGTCCTCAATGATCTCTTTGCAATGTCCAAGCCCAAATACATGTTCTTCCATCCTCCTTATGTGAACTCATCCTATTGATGTGTAAACCCTCTTGTTGAGAACACACTTATATTGAGGGGGGGGTGGGGGGTAAATTATTATAAGTCTATCTTTTTATTTTTATCTCTCATAAACAATAATGAAGAAATAACATAAATTTAACAACTAGAAGACACAATAATTTACGTGGAAACCCTTTCGGGAGAAAACCACAAAAAGTTATTTTTACAAATTTGTAAGCACCAACCTATTGTTATAAATGTTTGTAGGCACCAACCTAATGGAGACACCAATCCCCACTATTGTTTGTAGGAATCGACCTTCTGGAGACACCAATCCCCACCATTGTTTGTTTTGTAGGTACCAACCTACTCACAAGTTTAAAAGTTCTTCATGTGAACACTAGTCTACTTGTTGCTTCTATCTTTACCAGATCTACTCTGCGCTTGTTACTTCTGATTTTTCCAAATCTATTTTTTTCTTGCTACTTTTTCGTTCACCAAATCTGCTCAACACTCACTCCTTCTACTTTCTCCAAATATACTCGGCTCTCACTCCTTCTTCTTTTCCAGATCAGCTTGGCACTCACTTATTTTGATTTCGTCTGATCTGATCTGATCTATGCTTTGTTGAGGAAAAGATATGAAATGATCTTAGTCAATAATTTTCAGATCTTGTTGGGATAAACCAATATAGACGGGAATATCACCCTATATTTATAGCCATCAAAATTGGTATCCTAATTCACAAGTATTGTTTACAAGTTCTTAGAATGCTTTTTTATAAATAAAAGCTTGATGAAAAATTCATTATTTATGTAATTTTCTGAACATAATAGATGCTGAAATAAATATAGAGATAAAAGTAAAGACATCAAGTCAATAATCAAAATAGATGAGACATAAAGCAATCCTTTATTTCATTCCAATTCATCAAAGAATCGTTCTCTTCACAAAATTTCCTGAGCAAGTTTTGGACCAAAATCAAACTTAGACATCCCCGATGAAACATACAAAAGGAATTCTAACAGAAAGTAAAAAAATGAACTTGCCACAGATTGTTGCCCACTCGAATCTTCACAATAGACTTTGTCATTCATGAAATTTAATTCACAAACAGACAAGTCTACACAGACTATCAAAGATAGATAAACATCTCTGAAAAACAAGTGTCTGAATGATGTAATTCAGCCCTGAATCTTACTGTCTACAATAGGACCCTGCTATCATGAAAAAGAATTAGTCTTTGAATGAATTAAGGAATTAATGAAAACTGAATTATATCAACAAAAACTCAAATAGCAGACCTTAGTATGCTTCTCCTTCTATTCTCCTCTTGGTCCTCCTTTTCTTTTTTCCTTTAAGGAAATTAGAATTGGTTGAAGTAGTTGAACTACTACTTTAGTTAAGTTAACTAAAACTCAACCAACTTTTTAGTTAAGGGGGAAAACTAATAAAATCATAATAAGGGTTTTAATAAATAATAAATAGTAGGTGGGACCCCTTGTGACTCCCTTTAATTCTCTAACAATGATAACACAACTAGTTAAGCAAACAAAACATCCCTCCTTGTGACTCCCATCTTCATTTTCATACTTTGACAATTTATATCAATGATAATTGAAATTATTTCCAAAAATATATTACCCATATATCCAAAAAATAGTGTGTTGTCCAAAATTTCAGAAGTCATATGTTCTCAACAATAAATAAATAAAAACTTAAAATACATATTTTCCACTCTGGTAGGCAATCTTTCCCTTATTGTTGCTGTCACCTTTTGATGTCTCTGAATTTTCCTTAGGTTGTGTGGAGACTTTAGGCCTAATCTCATTGATCGCATGAGAGAAATCATCTCTCAAATGCATGCAAGAGGACACAGATTTATCAGATTCATTTTGTTGAAATTACTAAGACAACTGAGAGGGGGGGTGAATCAGTTGTTACTGTGCTTAAACAATTGTAAGTCAATTAAACCATTTTTAATATTTCTCCAAGTGACCATCAATATTATACAACATATGAACAACATAAATAATGAGCATCAATCACACATAAGATATACACAGAGACAAATTTTCATGAGGAAACCCATAAAGGGAGAAAACCTCTTCTTCTTTGAAATGATAGGCAGTCTTTTAAGTTTTGTACATCATCTATAGTTGATCACTAACTCAATGTGAGGCTACTACCTCTATTTTACAAGATCCAACTTGTTTGAGAGCACCAACTCTCTAGTTTCTCTAGCACCCACTAGAAGGAAGCACCAACTCCTTGAGTGTTCCAGCACCAACTGAATGGAAGCACCTACTTCCACTTATACAAGCACCAACTTGCATACAGAAAACTCTTTGTTTTCCCAAGCACCACCCTACCACCCTGTTTTCTAGCCACAACTAGATGGAAGCTACAACTCCCAATATTCAAGCACCAACTCGAATATCTGAGGACCACAGTCCTCCCTAGCACCACCCTTCCTCCCTGATTATGCATAATTGATTAACAAACAAACAATACAGGTATTTCAATTATTACCCCTTCTTCATTGTTCTGCAATTCTTCTCTGGTTCAAAAACTATTCTGTATTTTTTCTCTGCTACATGCTATTCTGCTATTCTGCTCTTTCTTCTGTCTGTTCGGCGACTGTTACTCATCTCTGATTTTTATCTCATGCTTTGCATTCTTTCATTTTACCCTTCTTACAGTTCATCTCATTGTTTCGGTTAGAACAACCAACATTACACAGTCGTTGCATCTCTCCTTTTATACTCACCAACCTCATTAGTTACACCTCGAATCTCCCTGGGCAAAGACAAAAACGTCTCAGCAACTGAATCGCCAACCGATCAAGAACCATGATTTGATTTTGCTAACTGAATCGTAATTGATCAACTAATATTTGAAGTGAAACAATAGCCCTCGGATCATATTCCTAATTAACCTGCATCGTTGGATTACCAATGATGAATCTCGTGCCTACTTCATATGCCCATTGGTTGTGACCACGGGCCTAATCAGAATGCCTTTCGCATTTCACATTTTGACAATCTAGAGGTGAAGAGTCTTGACTCTTCATGTTGCGATCTCTGAAAAGGGGCTTAGCTCCACTATCTCCTCCCTCTCACGTCACCACCGACAATGACCACAGGCTGCGCCAAAAGGTGCTTCGCGATTTTGTGTTTCATCATTCTTGTCGTGAGTGTCCTTGACACCTCCAACTCTTGGTATCCAAAACTTTGAAATGGAGTCAGATCAACGGTCCACAATCTTGATGATTCGATGGTCTAGATCTTTTTGTGATCTCGCATATCACGATCCCTGTGATGAAGGGTCTCAACACTCCAAGTTGCGATCCCCAAAATCGAGATTAGTAATTAGCACCTTCCCTTAAGCCTTCGACGATGTGACCTTGTCTATGACCACGGGCCAGACCTTATCACGATTTCTCATATCACGAGTTGCAAGGTTAGAGAATTTCCTTCCTTTGACTTTCCAGTCAGTGAAAAGTTAATCCCTTCCGACATGTCCCTCTTGGATCAATGATCAAGATATTATCATGATTTCCCAACTTCACGGGCCTTCGTCATGCTTGATCAATGGTCCACGATCTCCCTTTGATCAACGACTCAGATTAAGTTGTGGTTTCACATTTCGTGATTTCATAGGATAGAGCACCTCCTTTATTTGACTTTCCAGTCAGTGAAATTCTAATTGCTCACCATGTGACCTCTGCATCCAACGTTCCACAACATACCTCGATCCAAAGGTCCATATCAATTCTCAGGATTTCGCATATCCCAAGTTCCCACACCATGTTCTATTGACTCCTCCAATGTGCAAGTTAGCAAAATTCTAGTCGCTTGCCATGTGTCCTTCTTGAATATGGATGGTCCTCCTACTTTTGGGATTTTTTAGGCCCGCCTCATCTTGCACGTAAAGACCGTGCTCCTTCTTATGGATCCAACGACGGTCAGTCTTCGGGCTCAGATATGACGCCTAAGATCTATTTTCTTCTATTGTGCACTCCTCGTATCTGAATTCATATCTGACGGTCATCGAGAATTTTGAATGGGATCCAATGATCACTGTTGCTCTTCACTATTGATCTTTCCATTTACATGCCATTATCATTGCACTACTGATTGTGCTGATCTTCGCCATCAATGACATCACCATCAATGAAAAACACGCATACTCTGCCTCTGTCTAAAAACATGCCAACACATTTGAGGGTGAGGAAGGGGAAACAATGGATTTTCCTTTGTTAGGAGCATGGTGGGCCTCAGTTTTCAACCTTTTTCTTGCATGGGAAGACTAAACTAGTGAGTGGACCAGGGCAACTTGGAAAATTTGATTAATAGAGGGGGGAGAAAGTAAAGACAAGTTAGGCCAGTCAGGATGTTGGGAGACTGTCAGGTAGACAATCTCTTGCCATTCTTCATTTTCGGGGACTTGAGGTTGCAGTGAGACATGAGGAGGCACTGGGATACCAGGGACCTGTGGGGCTTGGAAGGGAGGCCTTTCAGGCCTAGGTTGGACCACTCCTTGCCCAATCCAGTTAAAAAACCCATCTTTAAATAGTTGGCCTAACTCTTGTGAATTTGCATCAAAGTGTATAGAGAATCTTGGCCTTCTAGGACCTCTGTTCCAATTTCCTCTTTCTCGGTTACCCCTGCCATGGCTACCTCTACTAAAAAAGCTCATTCATGTATGCATAATTGATTAGCAAATAGTTTCTTTAACAACCATACATGACAACTCTTTTAAATACGAAAGAAAATTTCGCTCACCAACATATTTGACTCATGCAATCCTATCCATACAAATTTTTTAATAGTTGTCAATGAGCAGGGGGTGAACAAGGGTTCTGGGATATGTGAGGGGTTGTATTGAGCAAAAAATGTTAAAATGAGGGAGGAAATATCATGATTACTACTCAAAGACATCAAACAATCAATTGTATCGTAAACCAAAAGAATATATCACTATAATTCATCCTTGTGATCCCTTAACTGTCATAATACAAAACTTATCTTAACTATAATTAAATTTTAGGAACATGAAGTGGATAATGAATATGGGAAGGCGAGGGGAATCGTAATGAGAGAAAAGTGAAATAATGGTAGGGAAAAGAGAGAATATTGTTCAAAAAACCAATTAAGTAATCCATAAAACAATTATGTATTTAATGCAAACGATCCAACACCAATTTAAACAATTATTGTGTGTTAAAACTTATTCACTACCCACATTCAATTTCCTTAAAATATTTCAATTAACACAGAATAATAATACTCAGAATCATCATGACCTCACCCATTTTGTTTAAATAATTATGTTTCTTTTCAATTCCTTCCCTTTTATATTTAAAACAAAATCCAATGAACACATAATCATATTCCTTCAACTCTGCTCAACATAAAAAACATTAACCATTTCCCATAACTTAATTTCTAATATAGATCCGGGTCTTTCCTGAGTTGGACAGACTCTTTTAAACTTGCCCGATTCCATTCATTTGATAAATTTTATATTAAATTTTCAATGAAACCATACTACCAAAACCTCTTTCTCATCTCTAATGGTGCAATAAAACAAAATGATGCACGATGTCTATAAATTATACACAGTAGACAGCTAGGCCACAGTTATCGATACTTCAAATCACAATAATCCCGATCAAGCAAATTAAACACACAGCAACAAAAACCATCACTTCAATTTATACCACATTGTAGGAAACACACAGACCAATGCATAAATCAAAGAAGGATATATGTGACTGCACATATCCAATTACTCCCAATAAAACCATTCATAACCATGTTGAGTTATCAATTCAACTATCAAAATAAAATAAGGCAATGAATGTGTGCTCATTAACATTTTCAATTACGACTCTTCAATTAACCCTATCAAACAAAGACGAGCCAACAATCAAAGTCGATGTCAATATTACTCAAACAAACTTATGATAGTCAACAAGATGCCCAATAGGGTGCGACTAGTTTAGTTTACCAAAATCGGTCTCTGTAACTAATGAAAAAAATAACCAAGGGTTTGTTCGATGGAACCAAACATAGGGAGACTGGAAGTCAAACATATCAACAGTAGGTGAGAGCCTTTAAGACAAGCACGATGGAACCATAAACCTTACAACCCTTCGCTTGCGAGATAGGGTGACAGTTCGACACTAGGTAGGGTAGACCATGATGCAGAGGAGAAGAGATCTCTCACTGGCCAGTAACCAAAACCAAGAGAACGCAAAGGCATAACCCTTGTGGTTTTCGCCAAAAATTGAATAGTACCAATAGAAACGCAGAGCCCAGATAATACCAACCAACCCTAAAGAAAGCTTCTTGGCATAATAGCCACCCATAACCAACTGTGTGGATACCAATAACATAAAATGAGCTCACGACCAAGTGGAAAAATGATACGCAGTGACCAAAAGGTGGTTCAAATCATACACAACAACCCCATAACACCAAATACGATCGGGTGTGGTTATAATGATTGTGAGGATATGACTAGAAAGGCCAAACAGAATGAAACCCTCCAATAAAAACCCATAAAGACAACATAGATCCATCATGTCTTCCACCATAAAGACAACAGAGAGCCATCATGACTTTCACCACACAGAATAGCCAATGAAATCACAACTTCAACCATCAATTTTTCCATTGCAACGAATAACACAACAACCATTCTAGAGAAAACACCATGAGTTTACATAGTTTCCAGCCTCAAGAAAACACATACCAATACATCACCAAGTGAACATTCATTTCATAAACAAAGCGAGTTCATGGATGGGCGAAAAAAACATACATGCAACCAAATGGCCTTAAAAATGCGAGCTTGGTCGAGAAATTCATTCCACACCTGAATCCCAGAGCTTAACCACAACAAAAAATCAAATGAACAATAACCAAGCTAGGGTGACGGCCAGTGGGAGAAGTATGGAGTGACATGCATTTACTGCACGTCTCTTCCATCCTCCACTCATTCAATTGCGTAGTACATGACAGCCAGCCAAACCATTAATCCATGCATCGAAACTTGCATACATTGTTTTCCAATTGCGCCACTTGATCCATTGCCAAAAACCATACTATAACATATATCACATGCACCTCACATATCAATAAAATCATATAGCCACTAACATTGCTATTTAGGACTAACATCAATTCATTTAATTTCAAATGTATATAGTATAGCATGGTATGGCATAGTATAGCATAGTTTTCTTTTATTGGATTTATTCCATATTGCTTTTGCCTCTTGTTATAACTAACATGTGTCTTGTGCAGGTGTAACATGTGACGAATCATGGCTACAATAGCAATGTAATTCCAGTGAACATAATCCATTTATAACATGGGATTTAGATCTTATAGTAATGAAATCAACACATAAAATCCATTATCCATCTGCCATTATGTCGCAAATAAAACCAATATTGCATCATCAATCATGTAGAACCACGTAAGAAGTGTTGAACAACATCATAAATGTGTAATAAGAGCCTTATTTGATCCTCCAATCTACAAGGGGGTCCCACATACTAGTATTATATATCATTAGCTTAGTTTAAATAATAGGCTTTAGCAATACTTTGCGGGAGAAAACCTCGTTGCGATTTTTATCGTCAACAAACTGGCGAATCCAAAGGGAAATTTGTTTCCAACAGATTAATAACTCATAACACATGGTTTTGTAGACCAATAACAACATATCAGAAGATATAAACAGAATGATTATGCAACAGGGGGAAGTGAGCGGATTTAATGGAAAAATGACCGGGAATTTGGGAATAACTCATGAAAAATGTTAAGTATGATGGGGTTTATCCTTGTATGCATAATCGTTCCACCATAATATGCTCTTTACTTCAAGGAGAAAAATTTATGGAATTGCTCTTTTAATTCTCAAATGGATGAAGAAATGGAAAGTCGAAGTAGGAGATAACCAATTTCTTTATAAGACAACAGTGAAAGCAGATAACAAATTCAAGTGTGGTTTCAGGGGAAACATCATAACAGCCATGTAAGATTGATTGTTATTGACTAACAATATCTTGCAGGAGTGTCACTATGGAAAAATTGATCCAACATCTTATTCTTGACCAAAATCAACTAAAAGATGAAAAGAAATAAAAATCGTGACAGAAATGAGATTACAAAATTTAAAACAGCAAAAAATAAAATGACAGGATGTAAAAGCAACAGGAAGCTTATCAAAAGGAAAGAAGAAATCAAACTACTGTAAAAGAAGAAATGAAAAAAAGTGAGAAAATGAAAGCAGAACTAGACTACTAATATACAAATAATCCAAATAGCGTTAAAACTTTTCAAGTTGGTTCCACGTAATGTTTCAAGTGAGAATCGTTAGTGTTGTAGGAAAAAAATTACTCCTATAAATCCTTTAAAATGTAAGAGTTAGTTCCCAGGACAACAACGATATTGAAAGGACCCAGCCATAACTCTTGAAACTTTGAGACTATTGACAACCCTTTAATGTACACAATTAGATCATCAAGATAGATATGAATAACCTCATCGATCAAATTGTCAATATTTATTTGCATAGGTATTTTAAAAGTGGTACTTGCATCAGATAAGCCAAAAGGCATACGTTCATAAGTCAAGGTACCCAAATAGTAATAAAGGTGGTTTGAATTTTTCTGTCCCTTTTACCTTGATTTGATTGTAACCAAAAAAAACATCAAGTAAGGGCATCATCTATGACCCTGTGACTTGTTGCAAAATCATTTCTATGTTAGGGAGAGAAAAATAACCTTTCATAATAGCCCGCTTAACTGCACAGAAACAGTGAAAAATATGATATGCTCAGTGGCTTTCCGGACAATAACCAAATTTGAAACCCATTTAGAATACTTGACTGGAAATATGATACCAACCTTCAAGATTGTTTCCAATCCTTTTTGAATAGTTGCTTCCGGTGCAGGGTTGATAGGTCTTTGTTTTTTCCTAACTGGTTTTATGCCTTCTTTGATGGGGATGGAATTCTATATAAGACCAGGATCAAAACCACGAAGATCCTCATAAGACCAAGCAAAAACATCTTGAAATTCACCAAGTAGCTTGGAAAACTTCATTTTCTCTTCATCAGAACATTGGGCACCTATTTTAACATTCTTTGGAGACTCGGGTGTCCCAATGTTCAAGGAGATGGTTTCACCCACCTTCCTTTTCGACTCCTCTTATTTTTGTTTCTCTTTATTTCCTACATCACTCGATGAAAATGAACTCTCTAGAGGATTCAAGCCCTTAGGAATCTTGCTATCTTCTATGGATATAATTTCCTTGGGATTATAAGGTTCGTTTTGAATGAAATCACAGATGCTCTCATCTCTAGGGAAGACCTGCCAAGATTCTATATTTTCAGGGATATGTGGAAGATATAGAGATTGAAAAGTACAATTAGGTCTGTGTGGAAGAAGTTGTCAATTAGGAGAGGCTGCAAAAACAGTTAACCGATCAGCCATTGAGTTCAATTCCCTCTTAACATGAGTGATGTCAAAAGATAATAGGTTCAAGATAAGTGCCCAAACAATTTGGGTATATTGTTTCATCAAATTGTTTCTAGGAGAGTATATCTTACGTACAAGGTTCACAACAAGCTCAAAATCTCCAAAAATTTAAAGGTGACCACAACCAATATTATAGGTGTTTTCAATGCCTAATAATAAAGCTTCGAATTCAGTGACATTGTTTGTGCAAGCAAAATCCAACATGTAAGAAGTTATGAATTTTCCCCACAGGAGAGTACAAGATTATGCCAGCTCTGTTACCTTCACTAGATAATAAACCATCAAAGTGCATGTGCCACATACCATCATCTAAATCAATATGTTACAAGGGGATGTTATCCTCCTCAACAAAGATGGAATACACCCCTAGTCCCTCTTCGATATAGTTCACTTTAGGTTATGGAACACTTTTTATGTAAGGTGAAATCCTTTCCTCTCTAAGGACTATAATGTTTTTACTATTTCGAGGAATGAATAAGTGTGTCTCGTTGAGTGAGAGGTATCCACCCATAAAATCTTGTCAATCTCCCAAGCTGATTGAGTAATTGCTTACTGGAATATCAATTACCTGAATACTAAGGGTTGTCCTTATTTCAGGGTGTTCACACAAAACTAAGGTCACATATTTAATATCACCTATGGTTTTTTGTTGTAGACTATTATAAGAGAGCATGCTTTTGGCATTTTCATTTGTACAAGACAATCCTAGCTCTTCCATAATAATCTTTGACATCACACTTGGGCCTGAACTACCATCAATGAGGAAACAATGGGAGATCTTATCTGTAATCTTTACAAAAATATAAAAAGGGGTTTTTTTTAAGGGTATCTAAAGTTATGTACACCTACTTTATTTATAGACGAATCCTCTTCATTTACCTCTTCAGAGAGGTTGTCTACAATGAAATATTTTCCTTCCATGAATTGTTTCAGATGCCTCTATTGTTCAGGGATGACAACCATGTCCAAAAGGGTTTCATCTGCTTTGATGTTGGCTAACTAATTCAGAATATTGTATTTGGAAGAGGGGAGAGGGGAGGTAATTTCTTGAGTGTCAGGAACGTTAGGAACCTGAACAGTAGCAACTGGTGAGGATGAGCTTGNGATAATATTTGCCTTTGGGAGCGTAGGATTTGTTCCTAGTATTGATGATCATGACATCTTCTAGCTCTGCAAAATCTAGAACAATGATGGTATTTTATGTTCTTTTACCAAATATCTTATCTCTAGTGCTCTTCCTTACCTCACAAGTGGCTTCCTCGTGGTGTTCCTCGAAAAAGTTACACCAACTTCAAGGTAGGATAGCTTTAGTCTAAAAATTATTTTCAATTGGATTTCTAAAGGGGGGTGCATAAGAGGATGAAGCACCAGGGGTGAGAGGGGAGACATTTCATTTTCGCTCATACGCTATCATACGATTATTCATGTATTGGACTAGTTGTAAGAGGGAGGACATGTCTATCTGTTTAGTTGATTCTCCCTGAGGAAGACATGTTCTTTCAAGTTGTTCTTCATGCTCTAATCACATATGAAGAGAGGAACCGAGGTTATCAATGGATTTCTCCTCGATCCTATGACGAGAGGGGGAAGGTAATGCATTATAATAATTCATGAAAGTGTCTTGGTTATGAGGTCGAATGAGTTCAGCGATTTGATTGTATAACTTAGTGAAATGCAAGTTGAAGGACTTGATGGTCTCACCATCCTTATAGGCGATGTTATTATACTCCCGTAACTTCTCAACTAGGATTTTAGGTTGACCATAGGTGGATTTGAATCAATATACTAACTCCTCCCAAGTAGACAGAATATTAGGAGGAAGGTCAAATAAATCGGCCATAGCCTTTCCTTCCAAGGAATTGACAAATAAGAACATGCAAGTATCGGTGTCATTGGCTCCTATGTTGTGATAGAAATTAGAAAATGCCACCAGATATTCATTTGTAGTGACAGTGTTATTTCCCGAAAACCTAGGAAGATGCTCTTTGAATTTAGGAAGTGGGCGAACAACATGTGCTAGGTTAAGAGGAGAGGAAATATTCCATGGTGTGGTTGTAGCATCTTCTTCAAACTAAAACATCCCATACTTTTTAATGACTTTGGTGGGATTTGTGGTAGATTGGACATGGATATGGTGACTATATAAGCTACCAAATATTGATGAAGTGGAAGATTGAGAAGAGGAATCACTTCCAATGCCACCACTAGATGCCATCTTGTGGATGATAGGTAAGGGAGAGAAAGACGAACTGGATGAATCAGACAAAGTTCTCCTTAGAGCACTTTGTTGGGTAGATAACACAACGTTCCTTCTTCCTATTTTAGCAATAGGATTAATTTTAGGTGATAAGCCTCTTCTTCTCCTAGAAACACGAGAGTCTAAGGACATGAAAGAAGGTCAAAGCTCAAGGAAAAGAAGGTTATTGATGATTTCTAGGCTGTCTACGTTTAGCTTCCCAACGTTCTTGGGCACTAATATCTCATTCAATTGTTTCCCATGAATGATTAAGCTCATCCCAAGTATTAGCAATGTCTAAAATGGTGTTAAACAAATTCAAAGCAATGTTGGTATGATCTTGAAGACCGGGCTCAATATTGGGTTGTCTTGCAATAGGTATAGTCATTAAGAATTAAAACAGTCAAAGAATCAATATCAGAAAAAAAAAAAATATATATATATATATATATTCAATGCTAATCAAGCAAAAAAAAACTAACTAGAGAGATATTGAAGATCTCCCTAGTATGGTCGCCAAATAAATGTTGACGAAAAGATATGAAATGATCTTACTCAAGAAATGATATGAGTGGTTAGCCAGGTTGGAAGATACCCAATTTGAAGTCAGATCTAGACCTCCTGTAGTTTGGATGTCGGCGCTAACTAAGAAGGTCAAGAGAGTTGATAACGTCATGTCGAGAGTAGTGGATCACTGGTTTAATAGCACCATTGGGGGCTACATCACCGAGTTTGTTTTTGATAGAGTAGAGGCATACAACCAGGCTGAGAGATATTTTTTCAAGGGACCCAGAGGAAAATTTTTACATTTTCTGAAGTTGAGAATCAAGATGCTATTGCATGGAAAGAACATCCTGAAGACACAGTAGATTGATCAGATTTGGAGAAGCTAATGTTCAGGAATTTGGACAACAACAACGACACAGAGGCTGAACATACGTGCATTGGGAGAGTGTTCAGAGAAGTTCATCTTGCAAACCTGTTCAAGAAGAACTACGAAGATGAGGGTTTCTACAATGGAGAAGAGGCAGACCTGACGGATGAATATCATTCAGAACCCGCTAGGGAAGAGGAAGAGGAAGTTAAAGAACTTCGTCGGGATGAGCCAGAAACCTCAGGAACTGCGCAAAATATTGAAGTAAGTACTATTAATACTCTTGTTGGTTCAGCAACATTAAGCAATCAAATAAATCAAAGTTACCAAACCGTTTAGAGTACTATTACTAGTAGTCCACCAAATACTCAGACAGGAAACCTATGAAGATATATGGTAGATGAGATGAGACTCCCTATCTTTAGGGAAGATGGATCTGGAGATCCTAATCAAAACTGGTTCATATGTGAAGCCGTATGGAATATTAAAAATGTCGTTGATGAAGCTGTCAAAAGAACCCAGTTTAGGACTACCCTAAGGGACCATGCACTGAGTTGGTACATGAAGCTTGTCCAAGAACTTGCACAGCCTAAGATGTTGAATGAGATCAAGAATTCATTGATTACAGAGTTCAAGAAACCCAAATTAGAGTCACAATGTATTACAAAGCTAAAAGAGATCAAGCAAAAGGTAGACGAACTTATTTGGGAGTTCGATCAGAGATTCAAGACCTTAACAGGACGATTGACTTTTCAAATCCCAGATGAGCACAAGAAGGAATGGTTCATTGCTGCCCTCTTACCACACATCATATTTCCTCTGATGCAGTGGAAGATTGCTTCACAAGCTGAGGCACTGGAGATTGCCATGAAGTTATAATCAGCCCCTATGGGAGAATCTAGCTCAGGTATGAGCCAAATATTGAGTCAGCTAACTAGTTTGTCTTTGCAGGTCGAAGATATGAAGAAAGACAAGGGAAAAGATAAAAGAGAAGACATATGGTGTGTCAGATGCATATCAGAGGGCCATGACAAGGAACATTTCCCCCTATTCCATGAATACTTGGCCTCTGGAGCTCCGAGTCCTTTGAAGCAAGTCGCCTTACCCTGGTGCGAGGTATGCCAAAATAGACATCGTACTGGTGAGTGCTATTACATGCAAAAATATGTTCAGACACCCACAAATTTTGATTGCACGTTCTATAAGTCCATGGGACATGATGATAGGGATTGTAGGGCTTATGATATCAAGCATGAAAGGTCAAGAGATATATACAAGATTCAAGGCAAAGTACAACAAGAAGGAAACACTACGCAGTATAACTCCCTTGGGAGAGAAAACTTCAATCCTCGTGGTGGATTCAAAGGAACAGGATGAGGAGGAGGAATGGGTCGAGGCCAAGGATAGATAATCTGTTATAACTGTGCACAGCCAGGACACTTGGCAAGGGACTGTCAGAACCCTTGTACCACTTGTAGCTACTGCAACTCTTTCGAACACATTATCGAGGAATGTCCAGCATTACTGGCTAAACTTCAAGAGAAACAAGGACCTCAACAGAACCCGCAGATACACTTGATCAAAGTTGAAGCTCGCGGAGAAGATCCTAGAGTTGTTTTTATTGCTAGAGGAGATGATGTTATAGAAGATGACAAAATGACCCAAGGGAAGACTACAAAAGATTTAGGAATTAGGAAAGTTGCAGAGAAGACCCAAACCTTTGATGCAAAGAAAGAAAGACAAATATTTGAGGAAGCAAGAAAAGAATTCAGAGGAGACTAGGGTTCCTCATTGAAGACAAGACTAGAAGTAAGATAATATGGAATGGCTCTGGCATTTGATCATTATGCTTCGCCAAAAGAAGGAAAATAGGTAAGTAAGCTCATGGAATTTCTATATACTTGTATTAAGTTGATTCATGATGAAAGCGTTGTACAAGAACTACAAACTTTAATCACATAGTATGAGTTAAGAAAGACTAACCCCTTACTGAATAGGGAATTACACCAAATCGCTACGCAGATAAGGACAAATAAGGAATTACACTTGAATGCTCAAATAGGCGAATATGATATAGACTATGTGGTCCTCAACTTAGGGTCGGAGGTCAATGTCACGACGAAGAAAACTTGGGCACTGATGGGAAAACCTAGGCTGATATATTCCCCTATCAGGCTTAGGATGGATAATCAGTAAGCAGTAATTCCCTTTGGCAGACTGGAACATGTCCCTGTGGACATCGACGAAGTAAGAACATTTGCAGATTTTGAGGTAATTGATATAGTTGATGACAGATGCCCGTACCATGCACTGTTAGGAATTGATTAGGTTTTCAATAATTCCACAGTGGTTGATTTCAAGAAAATACGTATGACATTTGAAAAATATGGCCTTAGGGTCATTTCACCCTTAGATCCAAATGAAGGTCAGCGATACATAGAGCCCATCAAAGAATAAGACCATGCATATGAACTGGAAAATATATACAAATTAACAGCTAGACAACTAGATTACATTAATCCTATGGCTGATGGAAACCTAAGCTAGCAAAGTGACAACGCATGTTCATCAGAATTAGAAGAAGCATTGGAGAACTGGCAGAATAATATGTATGAAGTATCTACAAGAAGATGTGCTAGATTAACCAGAGAAGTTCGTTGGATCGGCACAACAGTAAGTAACCTACCCAGCTTTGATGGTCTAAATCCTTTAGAAACCTTCTTGTCGGACTTTGAAGAAAGTGTACCAATGCAACAAAGATTGTTGGCGATGGATGAGGCCCTGAAAGCAACCCCAGGAAGATGGTGGGAGACACACAAAAATAGAATTTCATACTGGGTACAATGTTGTACCTTGATGACAACACGATTCTCAGCACAAATGGAAGGCTGTGAAGTTCGGTACATAGGTCAAATCTACCCAAAGGACCACGTGTGAAGCTGCGAGAAATCTTGGAGCAATTTTCCTCAAGAACAGTGGGTACACAAATTCATCAACACATTGGACACGATGCCTATCAACTAGTACCTTCAAGTAGAGTTGTGCCTCATCACTACAGATTGGAAAGGTATGACTCATAATTTTGTAACCACCTTCTTATTTGAAAGTCAATATTCTTCAGTAGATCAAGCACTACAGGTTTTCAAATAGAAAGTATATGAGGAAGCATCTAGCCTCCCTTTGGAGCAAGACGAGGACGAATGGACTGCGCCTCTACAAAAACTGCAAGGTTGTTACAACATCAATGTTGATGAAGACGATGACCCTAGAAAGGTGAATATTATAGAAACAGAAGGCCAAATATATGTGGAAGGCCCAGGAGTTGAGTTACCATTCATTGGACAACCAATCAAGATTAAGAAGGTCAATATTGGAACAAAACAGACCCCAAAGCTTGCTAATGTTAGATATTATTGGGATGTTTCTACCATTGACAAGATCACAGAATTACTGCATGAATATCAGGACTTGTTCCCAACCAAGTTCACTAATATGAAGGGCATTAAAGGGCATATGGGAGAGATGAGGATCCATTTGAATCCATATGCAATACCATTCAAACAGAGACCCTACAGACTGAACCCTAAGTACAAATAGAAAGTGAAGATTGAACTCGACAGAATGCTAGAAGCAGGGATTATAGAACCTGTCAAAGAGTCAGAATGGATTAGTTGTATGGTGGTGCAAGATAAGAATATAGGAGAGATTGGGATATGCATATATCTTAGGAAGCTGAATGATGCTTGTTTGCATGACCCCTTCTCTACACCATTCACTGATGAAGTGTTAGATAATGTGGGAGGCCAGGAAGTATATTCTTTTACAAACGGATTTTCAGGATACCATCAAATATAGATTGCCAAGGAAGATCACCATTAGACCACATTTGCAATAGAATGGGGATCCTACCAATATACAGTGATGCCATTAGGATTGAAGAATGCCCTAGCCATGTTTTCCAGGGTGGTGGTCGAAGCATTCAAGGATTTTTTGCATAAATTTCTAGAAGCATATTTTGATGATTGGATTGTTTTTAGTTTACTGAAGAATCATATTGAATGTCTAAGGATAATGTTGGATAAATGTAGGGAGTGTCAAATTTCCTTGAACCTAAATAAGTAAATCTTCTTCTCACCATTTGGAGTGTTGTTAGGCCATATTATATGCAAGCAGGGATTGCTGGTTGATCCATCTAAAATTGCCATTATAGTTGATCTGCCACCTCCTACTTTAGTCAAACGGCTACACACTGCGCTGGGACACACAGAATATTATAGGAAGTTCATTAAAGGATATGCCCAGATTACAACACCCATGGAGAATATTTTGAAGAAATATTTTCAATTCAGTTGGACAGAAGAATGCCAACAGAGCTTCGACACACTGAAACAGAAGATGGTCACTGTGCCCATTCTGGTTTTCCCAGATTGGACCAATGAGCTTCATGTACATGTTGATTCATCATCCATTTCCTTAGGAGTAGTGTTAGCACAACCTAGTGAAGGAGATATTGATTATCCATTAGCTTTTTCTAGCAGGAAGCTATCAACTGCAAAGGTCAACTACACCACCACTGAGCGAGAAGGGTTAGCCATGGTGTATGCGCTGCAGAAATTCCACCACTACTTGTTGGGAGGGAACTTTAAAATGTTTACTGATCACTCCGCACTGAAATACCTAGTCAAAAATCCAATGTTGGGGGGGAGAATATGCAGATGGATTCTGCTATTTTAGGAATATGACTTTGAGATCATAGTAAAGCTAGGAAGAATGAACAAAGGCCCTGACCACTTGTCAAGGTTGGAACATGGCGAAGAGCCGACCAATTTGGAGGATGCACTTCCAGATACACTACTGCTAACCATTATAAATATTGATGGCCACTTCACAGAAATAGTCCAGTTCCTATCAACAAGAATGGCACCTAGTGAATATACGATTCCCCAAAAGAAACAACTAGTAGTGCGCGCTGCATATTTTTTTCTTATAGCTGGACAACTATACAAAATGGGACCTGATGAGATATTGAGAAGGTGCATTATGGAGGTAGAGCGACCATTGATACTCGTAGAATCTCATGAAGGCATTGCAGAAAGACATTACGTAGGGAAAGCAACTGCACAGAAGGTTATGAGGGTTGGCCTTTGGTGGCATACCTTACACACAGATGCTAAAGACTATTCTAGAGCCTGTGATGTATGCCAAAGAGTTGGAAAACCTTCCTGAAGGGATGAAATTCCATTAGCACCATAGGTGAACTTACAAGCATTTGAGAAGTGGGACATTGATTTTGTGGGACCTATAAATCCACCAGGAAAGCATA
>JASDQU010790125.1:146028-185160 GCA_032191745.1 Picea mariana | reverse complement strand
GGAGGTAGAGTATTTGGGTCATATTGTATCTCATGAAGGTGTCAAGGTATACCCTAACAATATTAAGGCCATGATGGACTGGTCGATTCCCAAAACATTGAAGAATCGTAGATGATTTTTGGGTTTGACAGGTTACTACCGCAAGTTTGTTCGGAAATATGGGAGAATAACAGAACTAACTAAGAAAGATACATTTTCATGGACTCTAAAGGCAACTAAATCTTTTGAACAACTTAAAAAGGTGATGTGTAAAGCTCCTGTCTTGACCACACCAGAATTCACAAAAACCTTTATTGTGGAATGTGATGCCTCGGGAAATGGCATTGGTGATGTCCTAATGCAAGAAGGAAGGCCCCTAGATTTTGAAAGTCGGCCACTCAAGGGAAAGGACTTACACAAACCCATTTATGAGAAGGAAATGACGGAAATACTACATTCATTGAAGAAATGGAACCCTTACCTAATAGGTAGGCACTTCAAGGTCAAAACAAATCATGATACACTTAAATACTTATTGGAACAAAGACTATCTTCAAGACAACAACAAAACTGGGTGACTAAGATATTGGGTTATGATTTTGAAATCATCTATAAAAAATAGAAGAAAAAGGTTGTGGCAGGTGCACTCTCAAGAAAGGATGAAGATGTTGAGGTCTTTCTTTGTGCTATCTCGATCATCCAACCCAATTGGATAATAGAAGTGAGGGATGAATGAAAGAATGAAAAAAATGTGTGGACTCTCATTCAAAGATTGCAATAGGATTCCAGTGCATAAGATACATTTACATGGAAAAATGATTCACTATGGTACAAAGATCAATTATATTTATGTAATAACTCCCAACTCAAACAAAAGGTACTATTGGAATTGCACACCTCTCTGGTAGGAGGGAACTCAGGATTTTTGAAAACCTACCATAGGGTCAAGAAGGAATTTTTTTGGGATGGCCTTAAAACTGATGTTCAAAGGTTTATAACAAAATGTTTGGGTTTCCAACAAAATAAGGTGGAAACAATTAAGACCCCAGGTCTTTTACAACCATTAGTCATCCCAAGTTAGCGTTGGGAGGAGGTTTCCATGGATTTCATCACAGGGTTACTGAAGTTTGAAGAAAAGAGTGTCATCATTGTGATTTTTGATAGACTAACCAAGTACACACACTTTTTTGCACTCTCTCATCCCTTCAAAGCTAGTACAGTTGCCACCACATTCATAGAGACAATTCAAAAACTAAATGGAATCCCAAAGATTGTTGTAAGTGACAGAGATCCTATCTTCATTGGACATTTTTGGACATAATTATTTTCTTGTTTGGGTACTCAATTGGATCATAGCTCATTCTATCATCCTCAATCTGATGGACAAACCAATATAGTGAAAAAATGTTTGGAAGGCTACCTTCGTTGATTTGTCTCTGATAAACAAACACAATGGTTCAAATGGTTACCCTTGGAAGAATGGTGGTATAACACTTCCTTTCATACTGCAACAAAAATGACACCATTTATGGCACTCTATGGATACCACCCTCCTTCCATCACTTCTTCTCTAAAATAAAAATCTAAGATTCAAGCAGTGGAAGATCACATCGAGCATTAACAACAAGTTCTCCAAATCTTAAAGGACAACCTAACCATGGCACAAAATCGCATGAAACAACAAGCAGATCAACATCGTAGTGAAAGAATTTATGAAGTAGGGGATTGGGTGTTTTTAACACTATAACCATACAAATAGATGTCCCTCAAGCAAGCCAAGAAGGATAATAAATTATCACCAAAGTACTATGGTCCTTATAAGGTGTTGCAAAAGATTGGTACTATGGCATACAAATTGGAGTTGTCTGCATCCTCACGAGTACACCCAATTTTCCATGTTTCATGTTTAAAGAAGGTTATAGGTGACAAGATCCCAGTTCAAACTATATTGCTAGAACTTGACAAGGAAGGAAAAATCATATTGGAGCCTGATGCCATCACTGACACAAGAATTCTCCAACTGAGGAATAGATCCATTTCAGAGTATCTCATTAAGTGGATGAAACTTCCTGCTAAAGATTCCACTTGGGAAGATGAGTCTTTTATACAGAATCATCCAAAATTACTCAAGTGTGGTGGAAAACACTTTTCTGAAGGGGAGGGGTATGTTAAGCCCTAAATAGTGGCACATTACCCCTTAATTGGGGAATATTACATTAGTAATGTTATTTTATTTATGTCGACTTGGGTCCATTAGTTGTAATTGTACCTCCTAGTCTCCTATATATACCAAGGAGACATTTTCATTTGGAATCATATTGTACTGGGACATTTATGTGGTGTATAAGGAGGTTTCCCCCTCGAAGAGGCTTATTATCTAAAATTATCTCTTTTTCAAGGCGTTGAGTACTTATTCTGAGGTTTTTCTATGCTATATTGATATTTGGTTCGTAAAATATTTCATCACTTATTTTCTTCTTACCTTAACCTCCTAAACTTATCCAACCTAATTTCAAGCTTGAAATACTATGGCCTTCCCCTTTGGTTTTTTGTCAAGTGTATGGAAAGGTGTGAGACATGGGAAATGTGAGTCCCAATTGAACTGGAATGTTCAACCTTAAACACTATAAAATAGATTTTTGGATCACCATCAAGTACATGGAAAGGGTTGTAAAGTTATTAAAACTTATTAACCCTAATTAAGTTGACCTCTTAGACCTAAAAAAACATCAAGTACACTTAAATCAATGATTGGGTCAAGGGAAAAACCTTGCAAGATAGGGACATAAAAGGTAAACTATCCCCATATAAATGGACTCAAAATATTTATTAAACTTAGTTTATTCCTCTTCAACTCCAAATCCCAACATGTAAAAACATTAAATGAAAAATGGGGTATTCACCTATCTTTTCCACATATGCACAATTCCATGTGACAATACTTGGAATGGCCACCTAACTTATATCTGTTAACACCATGTTTCCCTCTAGAAAAACTTGAATGGTCCATACACGTAACATGTCAGTTGTTCTAATATCACCATGTAAATGGGGCAATTTATGATTGTACCATGTTCCTCAACGATCTCTTTGCAATGTCCAAGCCAAAATACATGTTCTTCCATCCTCCTTATGTGAACTCATCCCATTGATGTGTAAACCCTCTTGTTGAGAACACACTTATATTGAGAGGGGGGGGGATTATTATAAGTCTATATTTTTATTTTTATCTCTCATAAACAATAATGAAGAAATAACCTAAATTTAACAACTAGAAGACACAATAATTTACGTGGAAACCCTTTCAGGAGAAAACCACAAAAAGTTATTTTTACAAATTTGTAAGCACCAACCTATTGTTACAAATGTTTGTAGGCACCAACCTAATGGAGACACCAATCCCCACTATTGTTTGTAGGAATCGACCTTCTAGAGACACCAATCCCCACCATTGTTTGTTTTGTAGGCACCAACCTACTTACAAGTTTACAAGTTCTTCATGTGAATTTCCTTCACTAGTCTACTTATTGCTTCTATCTTTACCAGATCTACTCTGAGCTTGTTACTTCTGATTTCGCCAGATCTATTTTTTTCTTGCTACTTTTGCTTTCACCAAATATTCTCAACACTCACTCCTACTTTCTCCAAATATACTCGGCTCTCACTCCTTCTTCTTTTCCAGATCATCTTGGCACTCACTTATTTTGATTTTGTCTGATCTGATCTGATCTATGCTTTGTTGAGGAAAGATATGAAATGATCTTACTCAATAATTTTCAGATCTTGTTGGGATAAACCAATATAGACGGGAATATCACCCTATATTTATAGCCATCAAAATTGGTATCCTAATTCACAAGTATTGTTTACAAGTGCTTAGAATGTTTTTTTATAAATAAAAGCTTGATGAAAATTTCATTATTTATGTAATTTTCTGAACATAATGGATGCTGAAAAAAATATAGAGACAGAAGTAAAGACATCAAGTCAATAATCAAAACAGATGAGACATAAAGCAATCCTTTATTTCATTCCAATTCATCAAAGAATCGTTCTCTTTACAAAATTTCCTGAGCAAGTTTTGGACCAAAATCAAACTTAGATGTCCCCGATGAAACATACAAAAGGACTTCTAATAGAAAGTAAAAAACTAAACTTACCACAGATTGTTTCCCACTCGAATCTTCACAATAGACTTTGTCATTCATGAAATTTAATTCACAAACAGACAAGTCTACACAGACTAACAAAGATAGATAAAAATCTTTGAAAAACAAGTGTCTGAATGATGTAATTCAGCCCTGAATCTTACTGTCTACAATAGGACCCTACTATCATGAAAAATAATTAGGCTTTGAATGAATTAAGGAATGAATGAAAACTGAATTATCTCAACAAAAACTCAAAGAGAAGACCTTAGTATGCTTCTCCTTCTATTCTCCTCTTGGTCCTCCTTTTATTTTTTCCTTTAAGGAAATTAGAATTGGTTGAAGTAGTTGAACTACTTCTTTAGTTAAGTTAACTAAAACTCAACCAACTTTTTAGTTAAGGGGGAAAAGTAATAAAATCATAATAAGGGATTTAAATAAATAATAAATAGTAGGTGGGACCCCTTGTGACTCCCTTTAGTTCTCTAACAATGATAACACAACTAGTTAAGCAAACAAAACATCCCTCCTTGTGACTCCCATCATCATTTTCATACTTTGACAATTTATATCAATGATAATTGAAATTATTTCCAAAAATATATTACCTATATATCCAAAAAATAGTGTGTTGTCCAAAATTTCAGAAGTTATATGTTCTCAACAATAAATAAATAAAAACTTAAAATACATATTTTCCACTCTGGGAGGCAATCTTTCCCTTATTGTTGCTGTCACCTTTTGATGTCTCTGAATTTTCCTTAGGCTGTGTGGAGACTTTAGGCCTAATCTCATTGATCGCATGAGAGCAATCATCTCTCAAATGCATGCAGGAGGACACAGATTTATCAGATTCATTTTGTTGAAATTACTAAGACAACTGAGAGGGGGGGTGAATCAGTTGTTACTGTGCTTAAACAATGTTAAGTCAATTAAACCATTTTTAATCTTTCTCCAAGTGACCATCAATATTATACAACATATGAACAACATAAATAATGAGCATCAATCACACATAAGATATACACAGAGACAGATTTTCACGAGGAAACCCATAAAGGGAGAAAACCTCTTCTTCTTTGAAATGATAGGTAGTCTTTTAAGTTTTGTACATCATCTATAGTTGAGCACCAACTCAATNGAGTCTACTACCTCTGTTTTACAAGCTCCAACTTATTTGAGAGCACCAACTCTCTAGTTTCTCTAGCACCCACTAGAAGGAAGCACCAACTCCTTGAGTGTTCCAACACCGACTGAATGGAAGCACCTACTTCCACTTATACAAGCACCAACTTGCATACAGAAAAATCTGTGTTTTCCCAAGCACCACCCTGCCACCCTGTTTTCTAGCCACAACTAGATGGAAGCTACAACTCCCAATATTCAAGCACCAACTCAAATATCAGAGGACCACAGTCCTCCCTAGCACCACCCTTCCTCCCTGATTATGCATAATTGATTGACAAACAAACAATACAAGTATTTCAATTCTTACCCCTTCTTCACTGTTCTGCAATTCTTCTCTGGTTCAAAAACTGTTCTACAGTTTTTCTCTGCTACATGCTATTCTGCTATTCTTCTCCTGCTTATGTCTGTTCGACGATTGTTACTCATCTCTGATTTTTATCTCATGCTCTGCATTCTTTCATTTTACCCTTCTTACAGTTCATCTCATTGTTTCAGTTAGAACAGCCAACCTTACACAGTCGTTGCATCTCTCCTTTTATACTCATCAACCTCATTAGTTACACCTTGAATCTCCTTGGGAAAAGACAACAACGTCTCAGCGACTGAATTGCCAACCGATCAAGAACTATGATTTGATTTTGCTAACTGAATCGTAATTGATCAACTAATCTGTGAAGTGCAATAGTAGCCCTCCGATCATATTCTTGATTAACCTACATCATTGGATTACCAATGATGGATCTCATGCCTACTCCATATGCCCATTGGTTGTGACCATGGGCCTAATCAGAATGCCTTTCGCATTTCACATTTTGACAATCTAGAGGTGAAGAGTCTTGACTCTTCATGTTGCGATCTCTGAAAAGAGGCTTAACTCTGCTATCTCCTCCCTCTCACGTGACCACCAAAAGTGACCATAGAATGCACCAAAAGGTGCTTCGTGATTTCACATTTCATCATTCTTGTCGTGAGTGTCCTTGACACCTCCAACTCCCGGTATCTGAAACTCCGAAATGGAGTCAGATCAACGGTCCACAATCTTGATGATTCGACGGTCCAGATCTTTTTGTGATCTCACATATCGTGATTCCTATGATGAAGGGTCTCAACACTCCAAGTTGAGATCCCCAAAATGGAGATTAGTAATTAGCGCCTTCCCTTAAGCCTTCGACGATGTGACCTTGTCTATGACCATGGGCCAGACCTTATCGCGATTTCACATATCGCGAGTTGCAAGGTTAGAGAATTTCCTTCCTTTGACTTTCCAGTCAACGAAAAGTTAATCCCTCACCACTTGTCCCTCTTGGATCAACAGTCAATATCTTATCGTGATTTCGCAACTTCACGAGCCTTCCTCGTGCCTGATCAACGGTCCACGATCTCCCTTTGATCAACGACTCAGATTAAGTTGTGGTTTCACATTTTGCAATTTCATAGGATAGAGCACCTCCTTTCTTTGACTTTACAGTCAGCGAAATGCCAATCGCTCACCATGTTCCCTCTGCATCCAATGTTCCACAACATACCTCAATCCAAAGGTCCAGATCAATTCTAAGGATTTCGCATATCGCAAGTTCCCACACCATGTTCTGTTGACTCCTCCAATGTGCAGGTTAGCAAAATTCTAGTCACTTGCCATGTGTCCTTCTTGAAGATGGATGGTCCTCCTACTTTTGGGATTTTGTAGGCCCGCTTCAGCTTGCATGTAAAGACCGTGATCCTTCTTATGGATCCAACGATGGTCAGTCTTCAGGCTCAGATATGACGCCTAAGATCTATTTTCTTCTACTGTGTGCTCCTCGTATCTGAATTCATATCTGATGGTCATCAGGAATTTTGAATGGGATCCAACGATCATTGTTGCTCTTCACTATTGATCTTTCCATTTACATGCCATTATTTTTGCGCTACTGATCGTGCTAATATTCGCCATCAATGACATCACCATCAATGAAAAACATGCATACTCTGCCTCTGTCTGAAAACATGCCAACACATCTGAGGGTGAGGAAGGGGCAGCAGTGGATTTTCCTTTGTTAGGAGCATGGTGGGCCTCAGTTTTCAACCTTTTTCTTGCATGGGAAGACTGAACTAGTGAGTGGACAGAGGCAACTTGGAAAATTTTATTAATAGAGGGGGGAGCAGGTAAAGACAAGTTAGGCCATCCACGATGTTGGGAGACTTTCATGTAGACA
The DNA here is from genome assembly GCA_032191745.1 of Picea mariana. Lineage (NCBI taxonomy): Eukaryota > Viridiplantae > Streptophyta > Pinopsida > Pinales > Pinaceae > Picea > Picea mariana. Next base: position 177,650 of record JASDQU010790125.1, on the reverse strand, counting down.
ATCTCTTGTCATTCTTCATTTTCGGGGACTTGAGTTTGTAGTGAGACATGAGGAGGCACTGGGATACCAGGGACCTGTGGGTCTTGGAAGGGAGGCCTTTCGAGCCTAGGTTGGACCACTCCTTGCCCAATCCAGTTAAAAAACCCAGCTTTAAATAGTTGGTCTAACTCTTGTGAGTTTTCCTTCTAGGACCTCTGTTCCAATTTCCTCTTCCTCAGTTACCCCTGCCATGGCTACCTCTGTTGAAAAAGCTCATTCATGTATGCATAATTGATTAGCAAATAGTTTCTTTAACAACCATACATGGCAACTCTTTTAAATATGAAATAAAATTTGGCTCACCAACATATCAGACTCATGCAATCCAATCCATACAAATTTTTTAATAGTTGTCAATGAGTAGGGGGTGAACAAGGGTTCTGGGATATGTGAGGGGTTGTATTGAGCGAAAAATGTTAAAATGAGGGAGGAAATATCATGATTACTACTCAAAGACATCAAACAATAAATTGTATCGTAAACCAAAAGAATATATCACTATAATTCATCCTTGTGATCCTTTAACTGTCATAATACAAAACTTATCTTAACTATAATTAAATTTTAGGAACATGGAGTGGATAATGAATATGGGAAGGCGAGGGGAATCGTAATGAGAGAAAAGTGAAATAATGGCAGGGAAAAGAGAGAATATTGTTCGAAAAACCAATTAAGTAATCCATAAAACAATTATGTATTTAATGCAAATGATCCAACACCAATTTAAAAAATTATTGTGTGTTAAAACTTATTCACTACCCACATTCAATTTCCTTAAAATATTTCAATTAACACAGAATAATAATACTCATAATCATCATGACTTCACCCATTTTGTTTAAAGAATTATGTTTCTTTTCAATTCCTTCCCTTTTATATTTAAAACAAAATCCAATGAACACACAATCATATTGCTTCAACTCTGCTCAGCATAAAAAACATTAACCATTTCCCATAACTTAATTTCTAATATAGATTCGGGTCTTTCCTGAGTTGGATAGACTCTTTTAAACTTGCCCGATTCCATTCCTTTGATAAATTTTATATTAAATTTTCAATGAAACCATACTACCAAAACCTCTTTCTCATCTTTGATGGTGCAATAAAACAAAATGATGCACGATGTTTATAAATTATACATAGTAGACAGCTAGGCCACAGTTATTGATACTTCAAATCGCAATAATCCCGATCGGGCAAATTAAACACACATCAACAAAAACCATCACTTCAATTTATACCACGTTGTAGGAAACACACAGACCAATGCATAAAGCAAAGAAGGATCTATGTGACTGTACATATCCAATTACTCCCAATCAAACCATTCATAACCATGTTGAGTTATCAATTCAACTATCAAAATAAAATAAGGCAGTGACTGTGTGCTCATTAACATTTTCAATTACGACTCTTCAATTAACACGATCAAACAAATATGAGCCAACACTCAAATTCGATGTCAATATTACTCAAACAAACTTATGATACTCAACAAGATGCCTGACAAGGTGCAACTAGTTTAGTTTACCAAAATCGGTCTTTGTAACTAATGGAAAAAATATCCAAGGGTTCGTTCAGTGGAACCAAACACAGGGAGACCGGAGGTCAACCATATCAACAGTAGGTGAGATCCTTTAAGACAAGCACGGTGGAACCATAAGCCTTACAACCCTTCACTTGCGAGATAGGGTGACAGTTCGACACCAGGTAGGGTAGACCATGATGCAGAGGAGAAGAGATCTCTCACTAGCCAGTAACCAAAACCAAGAGCACGCAAAGGCATAACCCTTGTGGTTTTCGCCAAAAATTGAATAATATCGATAGAAATGTAGAGCCCAGGTAATACCAACCAACCCTAAAGCAAGCTTATTGGCATAATAGCCACGCATAACCAACTGTGTGGATACCAATAACATAAAATGAGCTCACAACCAGGTGGAAAAATGATACGCAGTGACCAAAAGGTGGTTCAAATCATACACAACAACCCCATAACACCAAATACAACCAGGTGTGGTTATAATGACTGTGAGGATATGACCAACAAGGCCAAACGGAATGAAACCCTCCAATAAAAACCCATAAAGACAACATAGATCCATCATGTCTTCCACGATAAAGACAACAAAGAGACATCACGACTTCCACCACACAGAATAGTCAATGAAATCACAACTTCAACCATCAATTTTTCCATTGCAACGAATAACACAACAACCGTTCTAGAGAAAACACCATGAGTTTACATAGTTTCTAGCCTCAAGAAAACATAGACCAATACATCACCAAGTGAACATTCATTTCATAAACAAAGTGAGTTCATGGATGGGCAAAAAAAACATACATGCAACCAAATGGCCTTAAAAATGCGAGCTTGGTCGAGCAATTCCTTCCACACCTGAATCCCGAAGCTTAACCACAACAAAAAATCAAATGAAAAATAACCAAGCTAGGGTGATGGCCAGTGGGAGAAGTATGGAGTGACGTGCATTTACTGCACATCTCTTCCATCCTCCACTCATTCAATTACGTAGTACATGATAGCCAGTCAAAGTATTAATCCATGCATCAAAACTTGCATACATTGCTTTCCAATTGCGCCACTTGATCCATTGCCAAAAACCATACTATAACATATATCACATGCGCCTCATATAACTCAATAAAATGATATAGCCACTAACATTGCTAGTTAGGACTAACATCAATTCATTTAATTTCAAATGTATATAGTATAGCATGGTATGGCATAGTATAGCATAGTTTTCTTTTATTGGATTTATTCCATATTGCTTTTGCCTCTTGTTATAACTAACATGTGTCTTGTGCAGGTGTAACATGTGACGAATCATGGCTACAATAGCAATGTAATTCCAGTGAACATAATCCATTTATAACATTGGATTTAGATCTTAGAGTAATGAAATCAACACATAAAATCCATTATCCATCTGCCATTATGTCGCAAATAAAACCAATATTGCATCATCAATCATGTAGAACCATGTAAGAAGTGTTGAACAACATCATAAATGTGTAATAAGAACCTTATATGATCCTCCAATCTACAAGGGGGTCCCACATACTAGTATTATATATCATTAGCTTCATTTAAATAATAGGCTTTAGCAATACTTTGCGGGAGAAAAGCTCGTTGCAATTTTTATCGTCAACAGACTGGCGAATCCAAAGGGAAATTTGTTTCCAATAGATTAATAACTCATAACACATGGTTTTGTAGACCAATAACAACATATCAGAAGATATAAACAGAACGATTATGCAACAGGGGGAAGTGAGCAGATTTAATGGAAAAATGACCGAGAATTTGGGAATAACTCATGAAAAATGTTAAGTATGATGGGGTTTATCCCTGTATGCATAATCATTCCACCATAATATGCTCTTTACTTCAAGGATAAAAATTTATGGACTTTCTCTTTTAATTCTCAAATGGATGAAGAAATGGAAAGTCGAAGCGAGAGATAACCAATTTCTTTATAAGACAACAGTGAAAGAAGATAACAAATTCAAGTGTGCTTTCAGAGGAAACATCATAACAGTCGTGTAAGCTTGATTTTTATTGACTAACAATATCTTGCAGGAGTGTCACTGTGGAAAAACTGATCCAACATCTTATTCTTGACCAAAATCAACTAAAAGATGAAAAGCAATAAAAATCGTGACAGAAATGAGATTACAAAATTTAAAACAGCAGAAAATAAAATGACAGAATGTAAAAGCAGCAGGAAGCTTATCAAAAGGAAAGAAGAAATCAAACTACTGTAAAAGAAGAAATGAAAAAAAGTGGGAAAATGAAAGAAAAACTAGACTACTAATATATAGAAAATCCAAACAGCGTCAAAATTTTTCAAGTTGGTTCCACGTAATGTTTCAAGTGAGAATCGTTAGTGTTGTAGGAAAAAAATCACTCCTGTAAATCCTTTAAAATGTAAGAGTTAGTTCCTAGGACAACAACGATATTGAAAGGACCCAGCCATAACTCTTGAAACTTCGAGACTATTGACAACCCTTTAATGTACACAATTAGATCATCAAGATAGATATGAATAACTTCATCGATCAAATCGTCAAGATTTATTTGCATAGGTATTTTAAAAGTGGTACTTGCATCAGATAAGCCAGAAGGCATACGTTCATAAGTCAAGGTACCCAAATAGTAATAAAGGTGGTTTGAATTTATCTATCCCTTTTACCTTGATTTGATTGTAACCGAAAAAAACATCAAGTAAGGGCATCATCTGTGACCTTGCGACTTGTTGCAAAATCATTTCTATGTTAGGGAGAGGAAAATAACCTTTCATAATAGCTCGCTTAACTGCACGGAAATCAGCACAAAATATGATATGCTTAGTGGCTTTCCGGACAGGAACCAAATTTGAAATCCATTCAGAATACTTGACTGGAAATATGATACCAGCCTTCAAGATTGTTTCCAATCCTTTTTGAATAGTTTCTTCCGATGCAGGGTTGATAGGTCTTTGTTTTTTCCTAACTGGTTTTATGCCTTCCTTGATGGGGATGGAATTATGTATAAGACCATGATCAAAACCACGAAGATCCTCATAAGACCAAGCAAAAACATCTTGAAATTCACCAAGTAGCTTAGAAAACTTCATTTTCTCTTCATCGGAACATTGGGCACCTATTTTAACATTCTTTAGCGACTCGGGTGTCCCAATGTTCAAGGAGATGGTTTCACCCACCTTCTTTTAAGACTCCTCTTATTTTTGTTTCTCTTTATTTCCTACATCACTCGATGAAAATGAACTCTCTAGAGGATTCAAGCCCTTAGGAATCTTGTTATCTTCTATGGATATAATTTCCTTGGGATTATAAGGTTCATTTTGAATGAAATCACAGATTCTCTCATCTCTAGGGAAGACCTGCCAAGATTCTATATTTTCAGGGATATGTGGAAGATATAGAGATTGAAAAGTACAATTAGGTCTGTGTGGCAGAAGTTGTCAATTAGGAGAGGCTACAAAAACAGTTAATCAATCAGCCATTGAGTTGAATTCCCTCTTAACATGAGTGATGTCAAAAGATAATAGGTTCGAGATAAGTGCCCAAACAATTTGGGTATATCGTTTCATCAAATTGTTTCTATGAGAGTATATCTTATGTACAAGGTTCACAACAAGCTCAGAATCTCCAAAAATTGAAAGGTGACCACAACCAATATTATAGGTTTTTTCAATGCCTAGTAATAAAGCTTCAAATTCAGTGACATTGTTTGTGCAAGCAAAATCCAACATGTAAGAAGTTATGAATTTTCCCCACAGGAGAGTACAAGATCATGTCAGCTCTGTTACCTTCACTAGAGCATGAACCATCAAAGTGCATGTGCCACATACCATCATCTAAATCAATCTGTTCCAAGGGGATGTTATCCTCCTCAGCAAAGATGGAATACACCCCTAGTCCCTCTTCGATATAGTTCACTTTAGGTTATGGAACACTTTTTATGTAAGGTGAAATCCTTCCCTCTCTAAGGGCTATAATGTTTTTACCATTCCGAGGAACGAATAAGTGTGTCTCGTCAAGTGAGAGGTATCCACCCATCAAATTTTGCCAATCTCCCAAGATGATTGAGTAATTTCTTACTGGAATATCAATTACCTGAATACTAAGGGTTGTCCTTATTTCAGGGTGTGCGCACAAAACTAAGGTCACATATTTAATATCACCTATGGTTTTTTGTTGTAGACTATTATAAGAGAGAATGCTTTTGTCATTTTCATTTGTACAAGACAATCCTAGCTCTTCCATAATAATCTTCGACATCACACTTGGGCCCGAACTGCCATCAATGAGGAAACAATGGGAGATCTTATCCGTAATCTTTACATAAATATAAAAAGGGGGATTTTTTAAGGGTATCTAAAGTTATGTACACCTACTTTAATTACATACGAATCCTCTTCATTTACCTCTTCAAAAAGGTTCTCTACAATGGAATATTTTCCTTCCATGAATTGTTTCAGATGCCTCTATTGTTCAGGAACGACAACCATGTCCAGAAGGGTTGCATCTGCTTTGATGTTGACTAACTGATTCAAAATATTGTATTTGGAAGAGGGGAGAGGGGAGGTAATTCTTTGAGTGTCAAGAACTTTAGAAACCTGAACAGTAGCAACTGGTGAGGATGAGCTTGGGCTAGAAGAGTTGCAGGGAGGATAATATTTGCCTTTGGGAGCGTAGGATTTGTTCCTAGTATTGATGATCATGACATCTTCTGGCTCTGCAAAATCTAGAACAATGATGGTAGTTTATGTTCTTTTATCAAATATCTTATCTCTGGTGCTCTTCCTTACCTCACATGTGGCTTCCTCGTGGTGTTCCTTGAAAAAGTTACACCAACTTCGAGGCAGGATAGCTTTAGGCTAAAAATTATTTTCAATTGGATTTCTAAAGGGGGGTGCATAAGAGGATGAAGCTCCAGGGGTGGGAGGGGAGACATTTCATTTTTGCTCATACGCTATCATACGATTATTCATGTCTTGGACTAGTTGTAAGAGGGAGGACATGTATGTCCATTTAGTTGATTCTCCCTGAGGAAGACATGTTCTTTCAAGTTGTTCTTCATGCTCTAAACACATATGAAGAGCGGAACCGAGGTTATCAATGGATTTCTCCTCGATCCTATGACGATAGGGGGAAGGTAATGCATTATAATAATTCATGAAAGTGTCTTGGTTCTGAGGTCGAATGAGTTCAGGGATTTGATTGTATAACTTAGTGAAATGCAAGTTGAAGGACTTGATGGTCTCACCATCCTTATAGGCGATGTTATTATACTCCCGTAACTTCTCAACTAGGATTTTAGGTTGCCCATAGGTGGATTTGAATCAATATACTAACTCCTCCCAAGTAGACAGAATATTAAGAGGAAGGTCAAAGAAATCGATCGTAGCCTTTCCTTCCAAGGAATTGACAAATAAGAACATGCAAGTATTGTTGTCATTGTCTCCTATGTTGTGATAGAAATTAGAAAATGTCACCAGGTGTTCATTTGTAGTGACAGTGTTATTTCTCGAAAACCTAGGAAGATGCTCTTTGAATTTAGGAAGTGGGCGAACAACAAGTGTTAGGTTAAGAGGAGAGGAAACATGCCATGGTGTGGTTGTAGCATCTTCAAACTGAAAAATCCCATACTTTTTAATGACTTTGGTGGGATTTGTGGTAGATTGGACAGGGATATGGTGACTATATAAGCTACCAATTACTGACGAAGTGGAAGATTGAGAAGAGGAATCACTTCCAATGCCACCACTAGATGCCATCTTGTGGATGATAGGTAAGGGAGAGAAAGACGAACTGGATGAATTAGACAAAGTTCTCCTTAGAGCACTTTGTTGGGTAGATAACACAACGTTCCTTCTTCATATTTTAGCAATAGGATTAATTTTAGGTGATAAGCCTCTTCTTCTCCTAGAAACACGAGAGTCTAAGGACATGAAAGAAGGTCAAAGCTCAAGGAAAAGAAGGTTATTGATTATTTCTAGGCTGTCTACGTTTAGCTTCCCAACGTTCTTGGGCACTAATATATTGTTCAATTGTTTCCCATGAATGATTAAGCTCATCCTGAGTATTAGCAATGTATAAAATGGTGTTAAACAAATTCAAAGCAATGTTGGTATGATCTTGAAGACCAGGCTCAATATTGGGCTGCCTTGCAACAGGTATAGTCATTAAGAATTAAAACAGTCAAAGAATCAATATCACAAAAAAAAAATATGTATTCGATGCTAATCAAGAAAAAAAAAATTAACTAGAGAGATATTGAAGATCTCCCTAGTATGGTCACCAAATAAATGTTGACAAAAATATATGAAATGATCTTACTCAAGAATTTTCAGGTCTTAATGGGCTAAATCAAGATAGACGTGAATATCAACCTATACTTATAGCTATCAAAATTGGTATCCTAATTCACAAGTATTGTTTACAAGTGATTAGGCTGGTTTTTTATAAATAAAAGCTTGCTGAAAAATTCATTATTTATGTAAATTTCTGAACATAACATATGCTGAAATAAATATAGAGACAGAAGTAAAGACACCAATTCAATAATCAAAGCAGATGAGACATAAAGCAATCCTTTATTTCATTCCAATTCATCAAAGAATAGTTCTCCTTACAAAATTTCCTGAAGAAGTTTTGGACCAAAGTCAAACTTAGACATCCCCAATGAAACATACAAAAGGAATTATGATAGAAAGTAAAATATTGAACTTTAAAATCTAGATCAGCTTGCCATAGATTGGTGCCCACTCGACTCTGCACAATATCCTTCGTTAGTCATGAAATTTAATTCACAAATAGACAAGTCTACACAGACTATCAAAGATAGATCAACACCTCTGAAAAACAAGTGTCTGAATGATGTAATTCATCCCTGAATCTTGTTGTCTACAATAGGACCCTTCTATCATAAAAAAGAATTAGGCTTTGAAGGAATTAAGGAATGAATGAAAATTGAAGTATCTCAACAAAAACTCAAAGAGCAGACCTTACTATGTTTTTCCTTCTATTCTCCTCTTGTTCCTCGTTTTCCTTTTGCCTTTAAGCAAATTAGAATTGGTTGAAGTAGTTGAACTACTTATTTAGTTAAGTTAACTAAAACTCAACCAACTTTTTAGTTAAGGGGGAAAATTAATAAAATCATAATAAGGGTTTTAAATAAATAATAACTAGTAGGTGGGACCCCTTGTGACTCCCTTTAGTTCTCTAACAATGATAGCACAACTATTTAAGCAAACAAATCATCCCTCCTTGTGACTCCCATCATCATTTTCATACTTTGACAATTTATATCAATGATAATTGAAATTATTTCCAAAAATATATTACCCATATATCTAAAAAATAGTATGTTGTCCAAAATTTCAAAAGTCAACTATTCTCAACAATAAATAAATAAAAACTTAAAATCCATATTTTCCACTCTAGGAGGCAATCTTTCCCTTGTTGTTGTTGTCACCTTTTGATATCTCTGAATTTGCCTTAGGTTGTGTGGAGCCTTTAGGCCTAATCTCACTGATCACATGATATAAATCATCTCTCAAATTCATGTGGGAGGACACAGATTTAAGAGATTCATTTGAGGGTGAGGAAGGGGCAGCAGTGGCTTTTCATTTGTCACGAGCATGGTGGGCCTCAATTTTCAACCTTTTTCTTGCATGGTGTTGGACCTTGGTTATGGAAGTAAGCAAAGAACAAGGAAGAAAAGGAAAAATGAAAACTTTGTAGAAGGCACAGTGACTATTATTGGTTCGAAATGAGCAAAAGAGCAGAAAAGATGGAGCGAAGTCCGAGGAAGCAATTCGTTGAATGAGGAGATTGAGGATGACAGATCATCAAGAAAGAAGGATCGTAGATAGCTCAACAAGTGGAAGAAGCCACCATTATATGCTTTGGAGCACCACACGAGAAGGAAGGAAAGACAGGCTAGCGAAACCTTGAAAATGTGGGTCAAGTTGACCTAGGGTTTTAGAGACATAGGGTTTTGGTATCTAGGATTTTGACACCTAGGTTTCGGCCTAAGGATGTCTGTGAGCTATTGTAATGTATAAATAAAGGTCAAGAGGACCTGGGTTGGGTTTTTGTGGTGTCATTGTTACTAGTATCGATCTAGTTGTTGGTATGTGAGAGATTATTGTTGTGGGAGAGAGAAGTGCTAAGTGGGAGAGCCTTCTGGTATTGTAATATCTTCATCTGGGTGCGAAGGTCAACCCTGTAGCTGGGTGCATAGGGAGGGTGGAGAAAGAGAGAAGAAAAGAGAAGATTTTTTAGCTAAGAGCGTAGACAAGAACTATATGCTTCATTTTAATATATTATAAAGCATAGTTTTGTGGACATGGCCCTAGAGAGAGGGTGAACCGCGTATATTTTGTGTTGTGTGTGATTGGTATTCTGTCTCTGTCATTGATATAATGTGATTGCATTACTATGTTAGACCTGATAAGTAGATGTGTAGAGTATATCCTAGTTGATAAGTGATATATGAATGTTGTATTGTTCTGGTATTGGATCCACTTGATATTTCCCCTTGTTGTAGACATCTCTATCCTGCAACCCCCCCATAGCTACTTTGGGTGAGACTGCATCTGCTTCATAGGTGTAGCCGAAAGGGCCAGTAGTTAGGGCTTGTTTGTGCACTCTTAGAGCTAAACCCTAGGTCTTCCTCTGTGCCAACAAATGGTTTTGTTTCCATGACCAGAATCTTCTTGAGGGAATGTCAAGGTGGTTCCCATCAAAGATAGAGATTAAAAAGCGGATAGAGGATCAAGAAAAGGAATTCGCTGAAGCCCAGAATAAGAACCCTAATATTAGTACAAAGGATTGGATGGAGAGACATATTTTTACTAATACACATGAGATATTCTTTGGAGGAATCCATCAGAAACTATATGAGTGGTTAGCCAGGTTGGAAGATACCCAATTTGAAGTCAGATCTAGACCTCTTGTAGTTTGGATGTCGGCACTAATCAAGAAGGTCAAGAGAGTTTATAACGTCACGTCGAGAGCAGTGGATCACTGGTTTGATAGCACCATTAGGGGCTACATCACTGAGTTTGTTGTTGATAGAGTAGAGGCATACAACCAAGACGAGAGATATTTTTTCAAGGGAACCAGAGGAAAATTTTTACATTTTCTGAAGTTGAGAATCAAGATGCTATTGCATGGAAAGAACATCTTGAAGACACAATAGATTGATCAGATTTGGAGAATCTTATGTTCAGGAATTTGGACAACAACAATGACACAGAGGTTGGACATACGCGCAATGGGAGAGTGTTCAGAGAAGTTCATCTTGCAAACCTATTCAAGCAGAACTACGGAGATGAGGGTTTCTACAATGGAGAAGAGGCATACCTGACGGACGAAGATCATTCAGAATCCGCTAGGGAAGAGGAAGAGGAAGCTGAAGAAATTCGTCGGGACGATCCAGGAACCTTAGGAACTGTGCAGAATATTGAAGTAAGTACTATTAATACTCTTGTTGGTTCAGCAACATTAAGCAATCAAAGAAATCAAAGTTACCAAACCGTTCAGAGTACTATTACTAGTAGTCCACCAAATACTCAGACAAGAAACCTATGAAGATATATGGTAGATGAGATGAGACTCCCTATCTTTAGGGAAGATGGATCTGAAGATCCTGATCAACATTGGTTCATATGTGAAGCCATATGGAATATTAAAAATGTTACCAACGAAGCTGTCAAAAGAACCCAGTTTAGGACTACCCTAAGGGACCGTGCACTGAGTTGGTACATGAAGCTTGTCCAAGGACTTGCACAGCCTAAGCCACTGAATGAGATCAAGAATGCATTGATTGCAGAGTTCAAGAAACCCAAATCAGAGTCACAATGTATTACAAAGCTAAAAGAGATCAAGCAGAAGGTAGATGAACTTATTTGGGAGTTCGATTAGAGATTCAAGACCTTAACAGGTCGATTGACTTTTCAAATCCCAGATGAGCACAACAAGGAATGGTTCATTGTTGCCCTCTTACCACACATCAGATTTCCTCTGATGCAGTGGAAGATTGCTTCACAGGCTAAGGCATTGGAGATTTCCATGAAGTTATAATCAGCCCCTATGGGAGAATCTAGCTCAGGTATGAGTCAAATCTTGAGTCAGCTAACTAGTTTGTCTTTGCAGGTCGAAGATATGAAGAAAGACAAGGGAAAAGATAAAAGAGAAGACATATGGTGTGTCATATGCATATTAGAGGGCCATGACAAGGAACATTGTCCCCTATTCCATGAATACTTGGCCTATGGAGCTCCAAGTCCTTTGAAGCAAGTCACCTTACCCTGGTGCGAGGTATGCCGAAATAGACATTGTACTAGTGAGTGCTATTACATGAAAAAATATGTTCAGACGCCCACAAATGTTTATTGCACATTCTGTAAGTTTGTGGGACATGATGATAGGGATAGTAGGTCTTATGATATCAAGTATGAAAGGTCAAGAGATATATACAAGATTCAAGGTGAAGTACAACAAGAAGGAAACACTACGCAGTATAACTCTCATGGGAGAGGAAACTTCAATCCTCGCGGTGGATTCAGAGGAAGAGGATGAGGAGGAAGAATGGGTTGAGGCTAAGGATGGATAATCTATTATAACTGTGCACAGCCAGGACACTTGGCAAGGGACTGTCAGAACCCTTGTACCACTTGTAGCTACTGCAACTCTTTCGAGCACATTATCGAGGAATGTCCAGCATTGCTGGCTAAACTTCAGGAGAAACGAGGACCTCATCAGAACCCGCAGATACACTTGATCAAAGTTGAACCTCACGAAGAAGATCCTAGAGTTGTTTTTATTGCTAGAGGAGATGATGTTACAGGAGATGACAGAATGACCCAAGGGAAGACTACAAAAGATTTAGGAATTAGGAAAATTGCAGAGAATACCCAAACCTTTGATGCAAAGAAAGAAAGACAAATATTTGAGGAAGCAAGAAAAGAATTCAGATGATACCAGGGTTCGTCATCAAATACAAGACCAGAAGTAAGATAATATGGAACGTCTCTAGCATTTGATCATTCTGCTTCGCCAAAAGAAGGAAAATAGGTAAGTAAGCTCATGGAATTTCTATATACTTGTATTAAGTCGATTCATGATGAAAGCGGTGTACAAGAACTACAAACTTTAATCAGACAGTATGAGTTAGGAAAGACTGACCCCTTACTAAATAGGGAATTACACCAAATCACTAAGAAGATAAGGACAAATAAGGAATTACACTTGAATGCTCAAATAGGCGAATATGATATAGACTATGTGGTCCTCAACTTAGGGTCGGAGGTCAATGTCATGATGAAGAAAACTTGGGCACTGATGGGAAAACCTAGGCTGATCTATTCCCCTATCAGGCTTAGGATAGATAATCAATAGGTGGTAAGCCCCTTTGGTAGACTGGAACATGTCCCTGTGGACATCGACAAAGTAAGAACATTTGTAGATTTTGAGGTACCATACACTATTAGGAATTGATTAGGCTTTCAATAATTCCACTGTGGTTGATTTCAAGAAAATACATATGACATTTGAAAAATATGACCTTAGGGTCATTGCCCCCTTAGATCCAAATGAAGTTCAGTGATACACAGAGCCCATCAAAGAAGAAGACCGCGCATATGAACTGGAAAATATATGCAAATTAAAAGTAGACAACAGGATTACATTAATCCTATGGCCGATGGAAACCTAAGTTGGTGAAGTGACAACACATGTTCATCAGAATTAGAAGAAGCATTGGAGAACTGGCAGAATAAGATGTACAAAGTATCTACAGGAAGATGTGTTAGATTAACCAGAGAAGTTCGTTGGATTGGCACAACAGTAAGTAACTTACCCAGTTTTGATGGTCTAAATCCTTTAGAAACCTTCTTGTTAGACTTTGAAGAAAGTGTACCAATGCAACAAAGATTGTTGGCGATGGATGAGGCCCTAAAAGCAACCCCAGAAAGATGGTGGGGGATACACAAAAACAGAATTGCATAGTGGGTACAATGTCGTACCTTGATGACAACGCGATTCTCAGCACAAATGGAAGGCTGTGAAGTTCGGTACATAGGTCGAAGCTACCCAAAGGACCACATGTGAAGCTGCGAGAAAGCCTGGAGCAACGTTCCTCAAGAACAGTGGGTACACAAATTCATCAACACACTGGACACGACACCTATCAACTGGTACCTTCAAGCAAAGTTGCGCCTCATCACTATAGATTGGAAAGGTGTGACTCAGAATTTTGTAACCACCTTCTTATTTGAAAGTCAATATCCTACAGTAGATCAAGCACTACAGGTTTTCAAATAGAAAGTATATGAGGAGGCATCTAGCCTCCCTTTGGAGCAAGACGAGGACGAATGGACTGCACCTCTACAAAAAATGCAAGGTTGTTACAACATCAATGTTGATGAAGACGATGACCCTAGAAAGGTGAACATTACAGAAACAGAAGGCCAAAGATATGTGGAAGGCCCAGGAGTTGAGTTACCATTCATTAGACAACCAATCAAGATTCAGAAGGTCATATTGGAACAGAACAGACCCTGAAGCTTGCTAATGTTGGATATTATTGGGATGTTGCTACCATTAACAAGATCACAGAATTACTGCATGAATATCAGGACTTGTTTCCAACCAAGTTCACTAATATGAAGGGAATTAAAGGGCCTATGGAAGAGATGAGGATCCATTTGAAGCCAGATGCAATACCATTCAAATAGAGACCCTACAGACTGAACCCTAAGTACAAAGAGAAAGTGAAGATTGAACTCGACAGAATGTTGGAAGCAGGGATTATAGAACCTGTCGAAGAGTTAGAATGGATTATCCCTATGGTGGTGCAAGATAAGAATATAGGAGAGATCGGGATATGCGTATATCTTAGGAATTTGAATGATGCTTATTTGCATGACCCCTTCCCTACACCATTCACTGATGAAGTGTTAGATAATGTGGGAGGCCAGGAAGTATATTCTTTTACAAACGAATTTTCAGGATACCATCAAATATAGATTGCCAAGGAAGATCGCCATAAGACCACATTTGCAATAGAATGGGGATCCTACCAATATACAGTGATGCCATTTGGATTGAAGAATGCCCTAGCCATCTTTTCCAGGGTGGTGGTCAAAGCATTCAAGGATTTTTTGCATAAATTTCTAGAAGCATATTTTGATGATTGGACTGTTTTTAGTTTACTGAAGAATCATATTGAATGTATAAGGCTAATGTTGGATAAATGCAAGGAGTGTCAAATTTCCTTGAACCTAAATAAGTAAATCTTCTTCTCATCATTTGGAGTGTTGTTAAGCCATATTATATGCAAGCAGGGATTGCTGGTTGATCCATCTAAAATTTCCATTATAGTTGATCTGCCACCTCCTACTTTAGTCAAACAGCTGCACACTGCGCTGGGACACACGGGATATTACAGGAAGTTCATTAAAGGATATGCCCAGAAACACCCATGGAGAATATTTGGAAGAAAGATTGTCAATTTAGTTGGACAGAAGAATGCCAATAGAGCTTCGACACACTGAAACAGAAGATGGTCACTGTGCCCATTTTGGTTTTCCCAGATTGGACCAAGGAGTTTCATGTACATGTTGATGCATCTTCCATTGCCTTAGGAGCAGTGTTAGCACAACCTGGTGAAGGAGATATTGATTATACATTAGCTTTTTCTAGCAGGAAGCTATCAACTGCAGAGGTCAACTACACCACCACTGAGCGAGAAGGGTTAGCCATGGTGTATGCGCTACAGAAATTATGCCACTACTTGTTGGGAGGGAACTTTAAAATGTTTACTGATCACTCTGTTCTGAAATACCTAATTGAAAATCCAATGTTGGGGGGGAGAATATGTAAATGGATTCTGCTATTTCAGGAATATGACTTTGAGATCATAGTAAAGCTAGGAAGAATGAACAAAGGCCCTGACCACTTGTCAAGATTGGAACATGGCAAAGAGGTGATCAGTTTGGAGGATGCACTTCTGGATACACTACCGCTAGCCATTATAAATATTGATGACCACTTCGCAGAAATAGTTCAGTTCATGTCAACAAGAATGGAAGCTAGTGAATATATGATTCCCCATAAGAAACAACCAGTAGTGCGCGCTGCATACTTTTTGCTTATAGTTGGACAGTTATACAAAATGGGACCTAATGACATATTAAGAAGGTGCATTATGGAGGCAAAGTGACCATTGATCTTCATAGAAGCTCATGAAGGCATCACAGGAATACATTACGTAGGGAAAGCAACTGCACATAAGGTTATGAGAGTTGGCCTTTGGTGGCATACCTTACACACAGATGCTAAAGACTATTCTAGAGCCTGTGATGTATGCCAAAGAGTTGGAAAACCTTCCTGAAGGGATGAAATTCCATTAGCACCACAGGTGACCTTACAAGCATTTGAGAAGTGGGACATTGATTTTGTGGGACCTATAAACCCACCAGGAAAGCGTACAAGAGCAAGGTACATAATTACAGCAACAGAGTACTTGACCAGATGGGTCAAAGAAAGAGCAGTCAAGGATTGTAGTGCAACTATAGCTATGCACTTCATATTTTATGACATCATAACCAGGTTTGGCTGCCCAAAGATCCTTATGAGTGATCAAGGCACACATTTCATAAATAAAACTGTTGAAGCCCTGACTGAGGAATTTGTAGTCCACCATCAGAAGAGCACACCTTACCATCCTCAATAAAATGGGATGGTTGAAGAATTCAACAAGATCTTAGAAACAACATTGATGAAGATTTGTAGTGTGAATAGGGATGATTGGGATTTAAGAGTACCAACAGTACTTTGGGTGTATAGAACCACCTATAAGAAACTAACAATGCAGCCTCCTTTCAAGTTGGTGTATGGCCTCAAAGCCATTGTTCCCATGGAATACTTGGTACCAAGCCTAAGAATTGATACCTTTACAGATATGGATGACACTAGCATTGTTCAAGAGACGATTGCACATTTGGTTGAATTGGAAGAAGACAGATTTGTTGCAGGATTTCATTAGTAGGTACAGAAGGAAAGAGAGAAGGCCTATCATGACAGGAACATCAAGAAGAAGGTATTCAAACAAGGTGATCTAGTACTGTTATATGACAGTAAGTTCATCAAGCATCCTGGGAAGTTCAGAACACATTGACTTGGGCCATATGAGGTCGCTTATGTCACAAAAGGCGGAGTTGTGCAGTTGGAGACCTTGAAGGGAGAATGGAAGGAAGGCTTAGTGAATGGGAGGCGACTAATGTTTTATTATGACAACCAGTTGCCTCACATATCTTAGTAGAAGCATGAAGGAAAAGGGTCCAGGTACCAGGTGCATTTGAAACTGGGTACCAGACACAAAAAAGACAATCTGCACAAGGAAGGAGAGGAGGCATCAAACAGAAAGCAGAGGTTGCATTGTGCAGTCTGAAGTCAAAGAAAAATAGAAGAATCAGATCTGAAGTGCCTTGGGACGAGTCACAGGTGAGTGTTGGGAGCCTGTTGGCCCTTGGTTATGGAAGTAAGAGAAGAACAAGGAAGAAAAGGAAAAAAGTGAACTTTGCATAAGGCACAATGACTGTTATTGGGTCGAAGTGAGCAAAAGAGAAGAAAAGATGGAGTGAATTCCGAGGAAGCAAGCCATTGAATGAGGATATTGAGGATGATAGATCAGTAATAAAGAAGGATCATGGAAATCTCAGCAAGTGGAAGAAGCCACCATTAGATGCTTTGGAGCATCGCGTGAGAAGGAAGGAAAGATAGGCTGGCGAAACCTTGAAAACGTGGGTCAAGTTGACCTAGGGTTTTAGACACCTAGGGTTTTGACACCTAGGTTTCAGCCTAAGGATGTCGATGAGATATTGTAATGTATAAATAAATGTTAAGAGGACCTGGGTTGGGTTGTTTTTGTGTCATTGTTAGTAGTATCGTTCTAGTTGTTGGTATGTTGTGAGAGATTATTGTTGTTGGAGAGAGAAGTGCTAAGTAGGAGAGCCTTCTGGTATTGTAAGATATTCAACTAGGTGCGAAGGCCAACCCTGCAGTTGGGTGCACAGGGAGGGGGGAGAAAGAGAGGAGAAAAAAGAAGATCTGCTAGCTAAGAGCACAAACAAGAACTATATGCTTCATCTTAATATATTATAAAGCAAAGTTCTCTGGGCATATCCCTAGAGAGAGGGTGAACCACGTATATTTTTTGTTATGTGTGATTGGTATTCTGTCTCTGTCATTGATATATTGTGATTCCATTACTATGATAGACTTGATAAGTAGATGTGTAGAGTAGATCCTAGATGATAAGAGATATATGAATGTTGTATTGTTCTGGTATTGGATCCACTTGATATTTCCCCTGGTTGTAGACATCTATGTCCTGCAACCCCCCCATAGTTTCTTTGGGTGAGCCTACATCTACTTCACAGGTGTAGCCGAAAGGGCCAGTAGTTAGGGCTTGTTGGTGCGTTGTTGGAGCTGAACCCTGGGTCTGCCCCTGTGCCAACACATGGGAAGACTGAACTAGTGAGTGGACAGGGGTAGCTTGGAAAATTTTATTAATAGGTGGGGGAGCAGGTACGAACAAGTTAGGCCAGACACACTGTTCAAAGACTGTTGGGTGGAAAATCTCTTGGCATTCATCATTTTTGGGGACTTCAGGTTGTAGTGAGACATGAGGAGGCACTGGGATACCAGGGACCTATGGGGCTTGGAAGGGAGGCCTTTCATGCCTAGGTTGGACCACTCCTAGCCCAATCCAGTTTAAAAACCTAGCTTGAAATAGTTGGCCTAACTCTTGCGAGTCTGCATCAAAGTGTATAGAGAATCTCATCCTTCTAGGACCTCTGTTCCAATTTCCTCATCCTCGGTTACCCCTGCCATGGCTACCTCTATTGAAAAAGCTCATTCATGTATGCATAATTGATTATCAAATAGTTTATTTAACAACCATACATGACAACTCTTTTAAATATGAAATAAAATTTGGCTCAGCAACATATCATACTCATGCAATCCAATCCATACAAATTGTTTAATAGTTGTCAATGAGAAGGGGGTGAACAAGGGTTCTCGAATATGTGAGGGGTTGTATTGAGAGAAAAATGTTAAAATGAGGGGGAAAAGATCATGATTACTACTCACAGACATCAAACAATCAACTGTATCGTAAACCAAAAGAATATATCATTGTAATTCATCCTTGCGATCCCTTAACTGTCATAATATAGAACTTATCTTTACTATAATTAAATTTTAGGAACAGGGAGTGGATAGTGAATATGGGAAGGCGAGGGGAATCGTAATGAGCAAAAAGTGAAATAATGGTAGGGAAAAGAGCGAATATTTTTCTAAAAACCAATTAAGTAATACATAAAACAATTTTGTATTTAATGCAAACGATCCAACACCAATTTAAAAAATTACTGTGTGTTAAAACTTATTCACTGTCCAAATTCAATTTCCTTAAAATATTTCAATTAACACTGAATAATCATACTCAGAATCATCATGACTTCACTCATTTTGTTTAAAGAATTCTGTTTCTTTTCAATTCCTTCCCTTTTATATTTAAAACAAAATCCAATGAACACACAGTCATATTGCCTCAACTCTTCTCAGCATAAAAAACATTAACCATTGCCCATAAATTAATTTATAATATAGACACAAGTCTTTCCTAAGTTTGGCAGACTCTTTTAAACTTGCCCGATTCCATTCCTTTGATAAATTTAATAATTAAATTTGCAATGAAACCATACTACCAAAACCCCTTGCTCATCTCTGATGGTGCAATAAAACCAAATGATGGACGATGTCTATAAATTAAACACAGTAGACAGCCAGGACACAATTATCGATACTTCAAATCGCAATAATCCCAATTGGGCAAATCAAGCACACAACAAAAACAACCATCACTTCAATTTATACCACATTGTAGGAAACACACAAACCAACGCATATATAAAAGATGGATATTTGTGACTGTGCATATCCAATTACTCCCAATCAAACCATTCATAACCATGCTGAGTTATCGATTCAACTGTCAAAATAAAATAAGGCAGCGACTGTGTGCTTATTAACATTTTCAATTATGACTCTTCAATTAACATGATCAAACAGAGACGAGCCAACAATCAAAGCCAGTTTCAATATTACTCAAACAAACTTATGACAGTCAACAAGATGCCTGACAAGGCGCGACTGGTTTAGTTTACCAAAATCGGGCTCTGTAACTAATGAATAAAATAACCAAGGGTTCGTTCGGTGGAACCAAACATAGGGAGACCGAAGGTCAACCATATCAACAGTAGGTGAGAGCCTTCGAGACAAGCACAGTGGAACCATAAGCCTTATAACCCTTCGCTTGCGAGACAGGGTGAAAGTTCGACACTAGGTAGGGTAGACCATGATGTAGAGGAGAAGAGAACTCTCACTAGCTAGTAACCAACACCAAGAACATGCAGAGGCATAACCCTCATGGTTTTCCCCAAAAACTAAATAATGTCAATAGAAATGGAGGGCCTAGGTAATACCAACCAACCCTAAAGAAAGATTCTTGGCATAATATCCACCCATGGGCCATAACCAACTATGTGGATACCAATAACGTAAAATGATCTCATGACCAGGTAGAAAAACGATATGCAGTGAACAAAAGGTGGTTCAAATCATACACAGCAATCCCACAACACCAAATACAACTGGGTGTGTTTATAATGACTATGAGGAGACCGCTAGCAAGGCCAAACTGAATGAAACCCTACAATAAAAACCCATAAATACAATAGAGAGCCATCACGGCTTCCACCACATAGAAAAACCAATGAAATCGTGACTTCAACCATCAATTTTTCCATTGCAATGAATAACACAAAAACCATTCCAGAGAAAACACCACGAGTTTACACAGTTTCTGGCCTCAAGAAAACACAGACTAATACATCATCGAGCCAACGTTCATTTCATAAATAGAGTGAGTTCATGGATAGATGAAAAAAAAATACATGTAACCAAATGGCCTTAAAAATGCGAGCTTGGTCGAGCAGTTCCTTCCACGCTTGAATCCTGGAGCTTAACCACAGCAAAAAAGCAAATGAACAATAACCAAGTGAGGGTGACAGTTAGTGGGAGAAGTATGGAGTGATGTGCATTTATTGCACGTCTCTTCCATCCTCCACTCATTCAATTACATAGTACATGACAACCAACCAAACCATTAATCCATGCCATTAATCCATGCATCGAAACTTGCATACACTGCTTTCCAATTGTGCCACCCGATCCATTGCCAAAAACCATACTATAACATATATCACATGCACCTCATATAACTCAATAAAATCTTATAGCCACTAATAATGTTAGTTAGGACTAACATCAATTCCTTTAATTTCAAATGTACATAGTATAGCATGGTATAGCATAGTATAACATAGTTTTCTTTTCTTGGATTTATTCCATATTGCTTTTTCCTCTTGTTATAACTAACATGTGTCTTGTGCAGGTGTAACATGTGACGAATCATGGCTACAATAGAAATGTAATTCTAGTGAACATAAGCCATTTATAACATGGGATTTAGATCTTAGAGTAACAAAATCAGCACATAAAATCCATTATCCATCTGCCATTATGTCGCAAATAAAACTAATATTTCATCATCAATCATGTAGAACCATGTAAGAAGTGTGGAACAACAACATAAATGTGTAATAAGAACCTTATTTGATCCTCCAATCTACAAGGGGGTCCCATATACATTAGCTTAGTTTAAATAATAGGCTTTAGCAATACTTTACGAACAAAAACCTCATTGCAATTTTTATCATCAACACGCTTGCTGCTTCTACGTTTTCCAAATATTATCAACACACACTCCTTTTGCTTTATCCAGATCAACTTGGCACTCACTCCTTCTGCTTTCATCAGATCTTCTCAATGCTCTCTCCTTCTACTTTTGTGACATTTGTTGGTTGGATCATCACATACTTTGTCGCTCTCTCCCTTTTAAATAATTTTCAATATTTTTCATATTACATTCTCATATGTAAACATTACATTTCCTCTCTTCACCCCCACACATTTCACCCAATCCTCTTCTCCTTTTATACTTTACTATTAACTCTACATGAAAAATCATGTACATTTGAAAAGACACGATTTTCATTAAACAAATAATTAATTTCCCTTTTTTAATTTACTTTTCAAGATACTATGAGAAAATACCACCATGGGTTTTAAAACCATGGGAAAATACCATGTGCAATTTTACTCCACTTTCATTTTTTAATTCACTTTTACTTTTTAATCCACTTTCACATAACTTCATATTTAATCCACTTGCACTTTGTATTTATTAAAGTCACCTTTCCTTTGAATATTTATATTTGAATACTTACCTTTAACATCAATGACAATAATTTATTCAACAATCTCCCCCTTTGTCATTGATGGTAGCCCTATACTCAAAAACACATAATCCTCCAAAAATAGAAAGAATTCTCCCTTGTCTACAACTCTCCCTTATTTGTAATTCTCCTCCCCATGTATACAACTCTCCCCCTGTCTATATATCTCCCCCTTTGATATCAATGTAAAATGAATTATCCTCCTGAGTTGTGCTTCTTTACTAAAGAGATGTGAGGGATATCACTCCCAGCTTCTATCTAGAATATGAAAATGTTTCTCTAGGAAGGGTTTTGGTAAAAATATTTGCAACTTGTTCCTTGGTGGAAATGTATTAAAGATTAACACTTTGTTTGGCTACATGTTCTCTGAGGAAGTGGTACTTGGTGGGAATATGTTTTTTCTTTGAGTGCATAATAGGATTCTTTTGATATGTTCATTGCACTTGTGTTGCCGTAGATGATTGAGATTGGTTGATCATATTCTACCTTGATATCTTGAAGTGTTTGTTTCATCTAGAGAACTTGTGTGCAACATGTTGCTGCTACAATATATTTTTATTTTGTTGTGGATAGAGAGAACAAAGATTGTTTCTTTCTCAACCAAGAAAATAGACTATTGCCTAGAAAAAATGCTCCTCCACTTGTACTTTTTCGTCATCAACATTGCCTATTGAATCTACATCTACATATGATGTGAGTAAAATATTCACATCTTGAGTACCATCGGCCAAATTCCAAGGTTCTCTTTAAATATTTGAATATCCTTTTTACTGCTTACACATGATTTTCTTTTGGTGCATCTTGAAATCATGCAACCAATCCTATTGCTTGCATAATATCTAGCCTTGATGTCATCACATATTGTAGGCTTCCAATCATTGGCATGTACAATGTTTGATTTTCTTCCGTAGATTCATCATCTTTGCTGAATTTACAACATATGACCATCAGTATGTTGACTGGTGTATAGTCTTATTCTAATCTAAAATCACATATCTTTATAGCCAATAATTAGATTTTTTGAATGATCATTTCCGATAAATCTAGATGGTGTTGTTGTATCTTGACATTTCATTTTTTCTTCTTCATTTTATTCTCCTTCTTCTTATTTTTATTCTTTGCATCTTGGCTCATCTATTTGAACATTTACTTATGCTCTTACCTTTTGATTCCCTCCATCATCCACTATTACATTTTCACTCTCTACAATTTTGTGTAATGTTGTATTGTAACATCTATAATATTTTATTCTTGATGAATAACCAATAAAGATACCTTCATTAGTGTTATCACCAAAAAATTACTCACAACAATACAAGAGATGGTTGAACAAATTACTAGTGCAACACACCAAACAACATACCTGATTCATTCAAAAAATCACAAAACTATACAAATGATTCCCTAAAATTTTGTGCATTCTTCAAAAGGCCTTTATGTGCACATCTTCACAGGATAACACTACCAAATTCACACAAATTGCACGGAATATGTGACTATCATCGAATAAACTCACGTAGATATGGAAATTGTGCATTTATGATTATGTTTGGGCCTCACCCACTTCCACCTCAGGTGTACCATGAGAATTCGACCAAATCCAAGTTGAAATCTAGTCTTGGTGTCATTTAAGGACTAGGGAGGTACCTACATGAGGGTCTCTATTCACACTACAAATAAGTTTTGTAAAATCTTGAATGAGTCCTATAAATACATGCTTGAGGTATGCACCAAAGTAAGATTTTATATCACTAGTAGAAAAGAGAATTGTATGACTAAAAAAATGACTAAAAATTGCATATAAATGACTAATTTTAGTCACATGACTAATAGTCATTTATTGTCGGTCATATCTAATGCCACCAAATAAATGACTAAAACATTTTAGTCATTTATTGGTTGTTCTAGTTGGTCACTTTGGTCATAAATTTAGGCATTTATTTAGTCATGTATTGTTGAAAACTGGTCATTTATTTAGTCATATGTGTTGTCAAATGGTCATTTATTTAGTCAATTGCACTGTCAATTGGTCATGTATTTAGTCATTTGTGTAACTGATTTTCGTCCATTAGTAATATATTTAGTTGTGTCACTGATTTTCGTCCATCAGTAATATATTTAGTCATTTGTGTCATTGATTTCTGTCCATTAGTAATATATTTCGTCATTTGTGTCACATACTTTTGTCCATTAGTCATATATTTAGTCATTTGTTTCACTAATTTATGTTCATTAGTCATATATTAGTCATTTTAATTATCATTTTCTATCAACTAGTAGTATATTTAGTCATTGTTTTAGTCATTTGTTGTTATTAGTTGGTCATTTATTTAGTCATGGTAGTCATTTATTTTTGTCAACAAGTAATAAATTTAGTCATTTGTATTCAATGATTTCCATCAATTGGTAGAAAATTTAGTCATTATAATTATTAATTGTTGTCATTTAGTAATATATTAGTCATTGTAATTATTAATTGTTGTTATTTAGTAATATATTTAGTCATTTGTATTCATTGATTTATAGTTTAGTAGTAAATGCCCATTTATATGATAGGTCGCGGAGAAACTACAAGCTAGGGTTTGACAGTCGCGGCCATAGTAGAGGACAGCATGAGCACCAAAGGGGGGGGTAAGGGTACCCCCTCATACAAACAAGTAGTGGTAGATAGAGGGAAAGGGCCAAGAGGCATAGTTTTCAAGGCACCAATGACAGGCACCTCAGGATCAGACCTAGAAAAAGGTCAGGAAAGGAACCAGGGCAAAAGTGAGTGCATGGGAGAAGAAGCCATAGAAACTCGGAGTGAGGCGCAAGACACAGCGAATCCCAATGGGGTAGAAGGGTGCAACCTGTGCAAACCCAAAACAACAATGATACCCAAGGTGATACTAGAGGATCCACAAACGCAACTCTATATGGACCAGATGAAGATGCATGTGCTAATATGCAAGTTCATGGGTTTGTGGCCCACAAAAAGAACATTGCACAACTGGATTAAATACCATTGGAAGCTAAATGGAGAAGTGGAGCTCCACCTTGGCTCGAAAGGCTTCTTCACAGCAGTATTCATGAACCTGGAGGAAAGGGATAGAATCTTTGAAGGAGGGCCATACTTCCACACCTCAGCAGGAATGTACATGCAGCCATGGAAGGAAACTTTCTCCCCAGAAAAAGAGACTTTCAAAAAGGTGTCGATCTGGCTGATATTTTATTCCTTACATTTAGACTACTAGTTACCCTTTACTTTCGAAGCAATAGGAAACAAACTGGGGAAATATGTGAAGACTTCAGAAGCCACCCTAAAAGGGAGATATACATCTTATGCAAGAATATGCATAGATATGGATGTGTCAGGAGCACTCTCAGAAGCCATAAGTCTATAATTTAGAGATGAGGAATGGATCCAAAACATATATTATGAATAGATCCCCTTCAAATGAAGAAGATGCCATGAACATGGCCACCTGATCAGAGAATTCCCTCTTAATAAACAACAGGAAGCAAAAAACCCCAAACCACAGCAGGATGAGGATGGGTTTATAAAACCAAACCCCAGAAGCAGAGCAAACAAAAAGCAGAGCAGAACCCCAATAGGAAATAACCCAGAGACCTGGAATAAAATGGAAGGACAGGACAAAACCAATAAAGGGGCATAAAATGAAAAGGATTCGGCAAAAGCTCAAGAAATTAGAGAACAAGCAACAAACGAGCCCATCGATCGGTCAAGTAACAAGAAGGAACAGGGGAGTTGTGCAACCTCGATGGATGGAGAAATTAGAGACGACAACACCCCCATGCAAGAGGCAGAGGAAGATGTGGAAATGACCCCAAGAGAAGTAGGCATAGAAGATCCTAATCTCAGAGACCTTGTGGAAAGGGAAGGGATAGATCTCCTGAACATACTGGAGCAATGGAAATGACAGGGAATAGACAATGTACCAACAGAGCAACTTGACCGCATTCAGTACCTGTTTCTCCTAAGGGAGGAAGCCAAATCCAGAGGACTAAAGTGCACACATAGGGAGATTGGACATTAGGAATCAAGTCTGGCGAGGGACAACCACAGCTCTCACCCAAGCAGATGCAGAGGGAAAAAGGCAAGAAATCAAATAGTGTAGCCCTACAGGAGCTTAGAAAAAGGAAAGAAACTCTTCCCCAACTCCCCCCCACATGTTTAAATGAAGGTTATAACCTGGAATATAAGAGGCCTAAATAGGCCGAGAAACTAAAGAATCCTTAGAAATAAACTAAAGAAAGAACAACTAGATCTTTGTTTTATTCAAGAGACAAAATGAAATACAGACAAAATGGAGGTAATCAGTAAACAACAATGGCGCAAGTAAAAGATGGTGGCTATCGAAGGACACCAAATGGTGGGAGGTATTCTCACCATGTGGAATCCACAAGTACTGAGCCTAATAGCAGCCGAAGCGACCAAGCACACCCTTACGGTCTGCATGCAAATCATTGGAAACACAGAGGTGATTCTATGCATTAATGTGTATGGGCCCCAGGTGTCAGAGGAAAAGAGAGGAATGATACGAGACTTAGAAGATCTTAAAACCCAATCCAACAACCTCCAATGGATCCTGGTAGGGGACTTCAACATCATCATGTCACTTGCGAAGAAAAAAGGAGGTACAAGAAGATTGGATAGGGATGCAGAATAATTCTCAAAGTTCATAGACACAATGGAGATGGTAGACCTCAAAACTAATAATGGTCAGTTCACCTAGAACAATAAACAGATGAACCAGTATCAGGTAGCAACAAGACTCGACAGGTTCCTAGTATCAGAGTCAATCAATATGCAGGGGCTAACCTTAGATTGCAACATCCTCCCTTAGGGGGGATTTGACCACTATCCAGTGCAATTGGAAGCAAGTTTCCAAACCACACCAAAGAAGAGACCCTTCAGATTTGAGAAATTATGGATTGAACACCCGACTTTCAAGGAAAGAATCAAACAATGGTGGTGGGAGGAGCAACCAGAGCAAGGGACAAGGATATTCAAACTCTATAAGAAACTAAAGTATATCAAATATAGGCTCAAGGAGTGGAACAAGAACACTTTTGGGAACATAAACCAAGAGAAAAACAACATAGAGGAAAAAATGAAAAAACTCCAGGAAACCTGCATTATGGAGGGCTATACGGAGGAATAGAAAAAGGAAGAGATCCAGATGACCCAAGAATGGGAAGCTCAATGCTAGCAGGAAGAAACACTTTGGAGAAAAAAATCTCGTATCAGATGGCTAAAGGAAGGAGAACGGAACACCAAGTTTTTTCATAGAACAACCATGGCCAAAAGATCCCATAACAAAATCCTTAAGATTAAGGACCAGGATGGAATAGAGCGAGAGTCACATAAGGAGATCGAAACTACTCTGGTAAACCACTTCCACGGGATAGCCCAGGAACCCAACCAAGACAGAATGGAGTCCATACAAAGGATAATCTAGCCCCCGCCTGGTCACCGAGGAACAAAATAACAACCTGAACAAAACCATTGCAGAGGAGGAAATTGACCAAGTACTCAAGGAACTGCCCAACGGGAAAGCCCTGGGTCTGGATGGCTTCACAGTGGAGTTTTTCAAATCTTGTTGAGAAATTGTCAAACATGACATTTATAGGGTAGTGGAAGACTCTAGAAGGTCATCCTCCATTCTAAAAGTGCTAAATATTATAATGATTACACTAATCCCCAAAGAAAATGAAGCCAAAACCCTTGATTGTTATAGACCTATAACACTATGCAATGTGGTTTATAAGATAATCTCCAAAGTTATAGAAAATAGATTGAAACCCCTCCTACCCACACTGGTATCACAAGAACAGGAAAGCTTCATGGAAGGAAGACAGATAATGGACAATATTATCCATGCCCGTGAGCTGATCCACACCTTGAAGCTTCAGAAGAGAGGGAGAATGATAATACAACCGGACCCACTTCGAAAATTTCCCTACTTCCACGCACCAACAGTTTTTGGATGACACCTTACTTCATGGTATACCCACGTTCAAGGAAGAAAAATCCTACAAAAGAATCCTAGAATAGTTTGGGGAAGCCTCGGGTGCAAAGATCAACCACTCCAAATCTATGATCTTCTTCTTCAATACCAACCCCGCAATCCAAAGAAACTTGGCCAACATTATGGGCTTTGAATGCAAAGCACTCCCAACTAAGTACTTGCACATACCCCTGATAGACAAAGCTTACAAAATGTCCACTTGGGAAGGAATAATCAACAAATTATAGGAGCAGGTGAAAAACTGGATGTATAGATCCCTCAACCTAGCCGGAAGACTTATTCTGACCAAGTCTGTTTTGCAAGAAATTCCAACTTTTATGATGTCTGTTTTCCCAACCCCCAAGGGGATACTACAAAAAATAAGAACCATCCAAAGGAACTTCCTATGGCGAGGAGAGGAAACAAGAAAAAAATGGGCCATGGTGGCTTGGGAGAAGGTTGGTAAACCAAAAAGCAAAGGAGGTACAGGGTGAAACTCTGGTGGCGCTGGGTCAAAGAAACTACTACACCATGGGTAAACCTGTGGAAGGAAAAGTATGCCCTGAACATAAGCGACCAGGACAGAATCCGCTTCAGAGGCACTAGGGAAGGTTCAACCATATGGAACCTAGCCTGGTGAAACAAAGCCTGGATTCAGACAGACAGCTTTTGGGAAGTAAGGAATGGCAAAACAACCAAATTCTGGGAGGATACCTGCCAACAAGAACCTAGATTGGAGAAACTAGATAGGGAGGAACTCAAATAGTATTTGATCATGCAAGTTAAAACCAGAGTCTACCATTACTGGAAACAAGAAACAGGTCACAAAAAATGGAGAATCTGGAACACTCTCACCCCACAGAATAGAGCCCAAACCGCAACAAAAGTAAAAGAGATGGAGGAGGAATTGGGGAGATGAAAAATTACAGTCACGGAAGGAAATGACCAGCTGAGATGGGGACAAAAATAAGGCGGGGAATTCAATCTAAAGGAATTTCAACACTATATCATGGACCAGGATCAAGAAGACCCGATGAAACAATGGGATAAGATTTGGAACAACCCCCATTGGCCAAAAATAAAACATTTCCAATGGTTAATACTCCACAACCGAATTCTAACTTGGGAAAACCTAAGGAAAAGAGGATTCATAGGTCCTTCCAAATGTCACCTATATCAAGCCAAGGAAGAAACAATGAACCATCTCCTTGATGAATGCACCTACACAACAGAAATCTGGGATTGGGCGACAGGTGTCTTTTGACATTCAAATAGGATTCGAGGTAACATCTCTGCAACTATCAATATTTGGAAAGATAACTACAGTGAAAACAAAGAGGTGAACCTCTGTTGGACCCTCATTCTGAGAATGATCATATGGGCAATATGGAAGGAAAGGAATCTATGCATCTTCAGGAACCAAAGTTGTTCAGAAGGGAAGATCAAGGAAACAATAATCTCCATGACAAAAGAAATGGTACAGATCCACAACTCTTAGAAAGGAAGAGCACAACTCACTAACTAGGACTCTCGAATCCTAGAAGCCTTCCACCTGAACGATGAACGCAACCCTAATTAGGTAAGATGGCCACCGCAACTCCAAGTAGGTGAGCGCAACTGGAAACCACCATCAGTAGGCTCCCTCAAGATGAATTTCAATGGGGTTTCAAAAGTTAACCTAGGACAAACAAGAATGGGAGGATTAATCACAGACAGTAAAGGAAATATCTACCAGTTGTATGCTAGGAGTCTGGGAAACTCAACCAACAATGTCACGGAATTCGGAGCCCTGGAGACCGGCCTCAAGATTCTAAGCTGGGAAGGGATGACAAATGCCATAGTGGAAGGAGATTCCACATTGGTTATCAACATAGTAAGGAGACTCCAAAATAGTACCAGAGTGGGAAAAATTCAACGGCACTGGCGCCTAGCACAATCCCTGCAAAAAATGCAGGAGCACTTGCAGACAGGGATCACAGTGGAGTTGCGTTGGGTACAGAGGTCAGTAAATGGACTGGCAGACAAAATCACTAATGAGGGAGTTGAAAAGGAAGGACCAGAACTGGACACTATCTGGAGTAACATCTTGAATGGTCAGTTTTGAACAGACTGCATCCAACTAGCGGAAAAATACTATGACGACAGCCGAAGTACGGACGAGCACATCGAGGATGGAGGCACAGAAATAACTGAAGGGCATGTAGGATCCAGGCAGAGTCTAATAGCCCACCACCCAAACATGAGTTACAATGCAGATCCAGGTCACACAACAAGAGGAGGTATGACACCACCATCCTATCAATAGAAAGAAGTACAGGGGTTGTCCGTGGGAAAGTAGAAAAGTTAATCAGCAGGCAGAAAGGATGAAGGAAAAAAGGGTTTCCAATGGCCGAGTATGGGTACACCTCACCCAAGTATAGATACGGGGAGTGGTAATGATTTTCGTACAACGTGCAGGGAAAAGGATTGGTGCAGGGATGACGATAGGGCTCCGAAGAGAAGACACTCTGAAAAAGTGAAAAAGGACTAGAAGGTAAACCTTTATGAGATTCCCATGATTGCTAGGACAAGCCCGCAACCAGAGAAATCCCATAAAAGAAGAAACACCAGGAATAGCCACAAATCGAAGAGAATCAATTACAAATCCCATATTACATATGAGGAATGGGCGAATAGGAATAGGAGAAGAACCCAAGAAAAAAACCACCACAAGCAATTCAAGATGGTAAGAATGAATAAAACCCATAGTAAGAGAGGCCCTCAAGGAAAAGAACCTCTGACTAGCACTCGGAGGATTACAAGGATGGAGCAAGCGGCCAGAGAATCCAAGGGTACATTTCTCATGCAGGTCAATCCAAAGGGAAAAGCGATCATCAATAGGTGGGAGAGAGAAATCAACACCACACGCAAGGGCAAAGCATGGACAAAACTAATTCAAGAAGCAGACGGGATAAGGGACCCAGGGGCTACACAGCCCAGAACAACCCTCTACCACAAAATGGTGGAGGAGGCCTGGTGAACAAAAATGTTGATAGGAAAGATGAACGCTGACCAGAAAGAGACCAGTAGGGAGGCTATCAGGGACCACAAGAAGGTGCTCACATAAGTTCTAAGTCGCCTTAGCAACTTGGAGGCCAGTGCAAAAAGAATAGCTGGGACCAGAGGAGCCAAAAGGGAAAAATGGAACGAATGGCAGGCCAATTCCAACTTTACCTGCGCTATGTCCACCACATGGAAATCACTCCAGTAGACCAAAGCAGAACACCAACTTGTATCAGGAAGACATGCATGGTGGAGTAGAGGAAGGAGAACGAGGCAAGAAAGGATGGCGATGCAAGACATCCCATCATCCTAGACTAGCGCAGGTCCATCCTCTGGTCAAGTTGTTTTCAGTGTAGGAGCTACCCCTATTTTATGGTTATGTTTTTTATGTATATGTTATGGTTTAGTATTTCAAACTAGTTTCCAAAGGGTTGGGTCAGTTTCCCATGGTGACAGCCCATCCCTCCCCCTGCTATCTCAGATAGCGCAACTCTGGGATCCTTGATCTGGTTTCCTTTTTGGCAAATCAAGGGATTCCCCTTGTCTTTTTTGTATC
>JASDQU010790125.1:134247-144948 GCA_032191745.1 Picea mariana | reverse complement strand
TTTCAAGTTGGTGTATGGCCTCGAAGCCATTGTTCCCCTGGAATACTTAGTACCAAGCCTAATAATTGCTACCTTTATAGATATGGATGACACTAGCGTTGTTCAAGAGAGGATTGCACATTTGGTTGAATTGGAAGAAGACAGATTTGTTGCAGGATTTCATCAGTAGGTACAGAAGGAAAGAGAGAAGGCCTATCATGACAGGCACATCAAGAAGAAGGTATTCAAACAAGGTGATCTAGTACTGGTATATGACAGTAAGTTCATCAAGCATCCTAGGAAGTTCAGAACGCATTGACTCGGGCCATATGAGGTCGCTTATGTCACAAAAAGCGGAGCTGCATAGTTGAATACCTTGAAGGGAGAATGGAAGGAAGGATTAGTGAATGGGAGCGGACTGATGTTGTATTATGACAACCAGTTGCCTCACATCTCTTAGTAGAAGCATGAAGGAAAAGGGTCCAGGTACCAGGTGTAGTTGAAACGGGGTACCAGACACAGAAAAGACAATCTGCACAAGGAAGGAGAGGAGGCATCAAACCGAAAGTAGAGGATGCACTACGCAGTCTGAAGTCAAAGAAAAATAGAAGAATCAGATCTGAAGTTCCTTGGGATGAGTCAAAGGTGAGTGTTGGAAGCCTATTGGCCCTTGGTTATGGAATTAAGAGAAGAACAAGGAAGAAAAGGAAAAAAGTGAACTTTGCAGAAGGCACAATGACTGTTATTGGGTCGAAGTGAGCAAAAGAGAAGAAAAGATGGAGCGAAGTCTGAGGAAGCAAGCCATTGAATGAGGAGATCAAGGATGACAGATCAGTAATAAAGAAGGATCATGGAAATCTCAGCAAGTGGAAGAAGCCACCATCAGAAGCTTTGGAGCACCGCATGAGAAGGAAGGAAAGACAGGCTAGCGAATCCTTGAAAACGTGGGTCAAGTTGACCTAGGGTTTTAGACACCTAGGGTTTTGGTACCTAGGGTTTTGACACCCAGGTTTCGGCCTAAGGATGTCAGTGAGCTATTTTAATGTATAAATAAAGGTCAAGAGGACCTGGGTTGGGTTGTTTTTGTGTCATTGTTACTAGTATCATTCTAGTTGTTGGTATGTTGTGAGAGATTATTGTTGTGGGAGAGAGAAGTGTTAAGTGGGAGAGCCTTCTAGTATTGTAAGATATTCAACTGGGTGCAAAGGTTAACCCTGCAGCTGGGTGCACAGGGAAGGGGGAGAAAGAGAGGAGAAAAAAGAAGGTCTGCTAGCTAAGAGCACAAACAAGAACTATATGTTTCATCTTAATATATTATAAAGCACAGTTCTATGGATGTATCCCTAGAGAGAGGGTGAACCACGTATATTTTTTGTTGTGTGTGATTAGTATTATGTCTCTGTCATTGATATAATGTGATTCCATTACTGTGTTAGACTTGATAAGTAGATGTGCAGAGTAGATCCTAGCTTATAAGTGATATATGAATGTTGTATTGTTCTGGTATTGGATCCACTTGATATTTCCCCTGGTTGTAGACATCTCTATCCTGCAACCCCTCCATAGCTACTTCGGGTGAGCCTGCATCTGCTTCGCAGGTGTAGCCGAAAGGGCCAGTAGTTAGGGCTTGTTGGTTCTCTCTTGGAGCTGAACCCTGGGTCTGCCCCTATGCCAACACATGGAAAGACTGAACTAGTGAGTGGACAGGGGTAGCTTGGAAAATTTTATTAATAGGTGGGGGAGCAAGTAAAGACAAGTTAGGCCAGACACACTGTTTAGAGACTGTTGGGTGGAAAATCTCTTGTCATTCGTCATTTTTGGGGACTTCAGGTTGTAGTGAGACATGAGGAGGCACTGGGATACCAGGGACCTATGGGGCTTGGAAGGGAGGCCTTTCAGGCCTAGGTTGGACCACTCCTTGCCCAATCCAATTTAAAAACCTAGCTTGAAATAGTTGGCCTAACTCTTGAGAGTCTGCATCAAAGTGTATAGAGAATCACGGCCTTCTAGGACCTCTGTTCCAATTTCCTCTTCCTCGGTTACCCCTGCCATGGCTACCTCTATTGAAAAAGCTCATTCATGTATGCATAATTGATTATCAAATAGTTTCTTTAACAACCATACATGACAACTCTTTTAAATATGAAATAAAATTTGGCTCAGCAATATATCATACTCATGCAATCCAATCCATACAAATTGTTTAATAGTTGTCAATGAGAAGGGGGTGAACAAGGGTTCTCGAATATGTGAGGGGTTGTATTGAGAGAAAAATGTTAAAATGAGGGGGAAAAGATCATGATTACTACTCATAGACATCAAACAATCAACTGTATCGTAAACCAAAATAATATATCATTGTAATTCATCCTTGCGATCCCTTAACTATCATAATATAGAACTTATCTTAACTATAATTAAATTTTAGGAACAAGGAGTGGATAGTGAATATGGGAAGGCAAGGGGAATTGTAATGAGAGAAAAGTGAAATAATGGTAGGGAAAAGAGAGAATATTGTTCGAAAAACCAATTAAGTAATACATAAAATAATTTTGTATTTAATGCAAACGATCCAACACCAATTTAAAAAATTATTGAGTGTTAAAACTTATTCACTATCCAAATTCAATTTCCTTAAAATATTTCAATTAACACTGAATAATCATACTCAGAATCATCATGACTTCACTCATTTTGTTTAAAGAATTATGTTTCTTTTTCAATTCCTTCCCTTTTATATTTAAAACAAAATCCAATGAACACACAGTCATATTGCTTCAACTCTTCTCAGCATAAAAAACATTAACCATTGCCCATAAATTAATTTATAATATAGACACAAGTCTTTCCTGAGTTGGGCAGACTCTTTTAAACTTGCCCGATTCCATTCCTTTGATAAATTTAATAATTAAATTTGCAATGAAACCATACTACCAAAACCCCTTGCTCATCTATGATGGTGCAATAAAACCAAATGATGGACGATGCCTATAAATTATACACAGTAGACAGCTAGGCCACAATTATCGATACTTCAAATCGCAATAATCTCGATCGGGCAAATCAAACACACAACAACAACAACCATCACTTCAATTTATACCACATTGTAGGAAACACACAGACCAACGCATAAATAAAAGAAGGATATTTGTGACTGTGCATATCCAATTACTCCCAATCAAACCATTCATAACCATGCTGAGTTATCGATTCAACTGTCAAAATAAAATAAGGCAGTGACTGTGTGCTCATTAACATTTTCAATTATGACTATTCAATTAACCCGATCAAACAGAGACAAGCCAACAATCAAAGCCGATGTCAATATTACTCAAACAAACTTATGACAATCAACAAGATGCCCGACAAGGCACAACTGGTTTAGTTTACCAAAATCGGGCTCTATAACTAATGAATAAAATAACCAAGGGTTCGTTCGGTGGAACCAAACATAGGGAGACCGAAGGTCAACAATATCAACAGTAGGTGAGAGCCTTCGAGACAAGCACAATGGAACCATAAGCCTTACAACCCTTCGCTTGCAAGACAGGGTGAAAGTTCGACACTAGGTAGGGTAGACCATGATGTAGAGGAGAAGAGAACTTTCACTGGCTAGTAACCAACACCAAGAACATGCAGAGGCATAACCCTCATGGTTTTCCCCAAAAACTGAATAATGTCAATAGAAATGGAGGGCCCAAGTAATACCAACGAACCCTAAAGAAAGATTCTTGGCATAATATCCACCCATGGGCCATAACCAACTGTGTGGATACCAATAACGTAAAATGATCTCACGACCGGGTAGAAAAACGATATGCAGTGAAAAAAAGGTGGTTCAAATCATACACAGCAAGCCCACAACACCAAATACAACCGGGTGTGTTTATAATGACTATGAGGAGACGGCCAGCAAGGCCAAACAGAATGAAACCCTACAATAAAAACCCATAAATAAAATAGAGAGCCATCATAGCTTCCACCACATAGAAAAACCAATGAAATCGTGACTTCAACCATCAATTTTTCCATTGCAATGAATAACAAAAAAACCATTCCAGAGAAAACACCACGAGTTTACACAGTTTCTGGCCTCAAGAAAACATAGACCAATACATCATTGAGCCAACGTTCATTTCATAAATAGAGTGATTTCATGGATGGATGAAAAAAACATACATGTAACCAAATGGCCTTAAAAATGTGAGCTTGGTCGAGCAGTTCCTTCCACGCTTGAATCCCGGAGCTTAACCACAGCAAAAAATCAAATGAACAATAACCAAGTGAGGGTGATGGTTAGTGCGAGAATTATGGAGTGACGTGCATTTACTGCACGTCGCTTCCATCCTCCACTCATTCAATTACGTAGTACACGACAGCCAACCAAACCATTAATCCATGCTATTAATCCATGCATCGAAACTTGCATACATTGCTTTCCAATTGTGCCACCCCATCCATTGCCAAAAACCATACTATAACATATATCACATGCGCCTCATATAACTCAATAAAATCTTATAGCCACTAACAATGTTAGTTAGGACTAACATCAATTCCTTTAATTTCAAATGTACATAGTATAGCATGGTATAGCATAGTATAACATAGTTTTCTTTTCTTGGATTTATTCCATATTGCTTTTTCCTCTGGTTATAACTAACATGTGTCTTGTGCAGGTGTAACATGTGACGAATCATGGCTACAATAGAAATATAATTCTAGTGAACATAAGCCATTTATAACATGGGATTTAGATCTTAGAGTAACAAAATCAACACATGAAATCCATTATCCATCTGCCATTATGTCGCAAATAAAACTAATATTTCATCATCAATCATGTAGAACCATGTAAGAAGTGTGGAACAATAGCATAAATGTGTAATAAGAACCTTATTTATCCTTCAATCTACAAGGGGATCCCACCTACATTAGCTTAGTTTAAATAATAGGCTTTAGCAATACTTTACGAACAAAAACCTCATTGCGATTTTTATCATCAACATGCTTGTTGCTTCTACTTTTTCCAAATATTCTCAACACACACTCCTTTTTCTTTATCCAGATCAACTTGGCACTCACTCCTTCTGCTTTCATCAGATCTTCTCAATGCTCTCTCCTTCTACTTTTGTGAGATTTGTTGGTTGGATCATCACATACTTTGTCGCTCTCTCCCTTTTAGATAATTTTCAATATTTTTCATATTACATTCTCATATGTAAACATTACATTTCCTCTCTTCACCCCCACACATTTCACCCACAATCCTCTTCTCCTTTTATACTTTACTATTAACTCTACTTGAAAAATCATGTACATTTGAAAAGACACGATTTTCATTAAACAAATAATTAATTTCCCTTTTTTAATTTACTTTTCAAGATACTATGAGAAAATACCACCATGGGTTTTAAAACCATGGGAAAATACCATGTGCAATTTTACTCCACTTTCACTTTTTAATTCACTTTTACTTTTTAATCCACTTTCACATAACTTCATATTTAATCCACTTTCACATAACTTCATATTTTATCCACTTGCACTTTGTATTGATTAAAGTCACATTTCCTTTGAATATTTATATTTTAATACTTACCTTTAACATCAATGACAATAATTTATTCAACAATCTCCCGCTTTGTCATTGATGGCAACCCTATACTCAAAAACACATAATCCTCCAGAAATAGAAAGAATTCTCCCTTGTCTACAACTCTCCCCTTATTTGTAATTCTCCTCCCCATGTCTACAACTCTCCCCCTGTCTATATATCTCCCCCTTTGATATCAACGTAAAATGAATTATCCTTCTGAGTTATGCTTCTTTACTAAAGCGATGAGAGGGATATCACTCCTAGCTTCTGTCTAGAATATGAAAATGTTTCTCTAGGAAGGGTTTTGGTAAAAATATTTGCAACTTGTTCCTTGGTGGAAATGTATTAAAGAATAACACTTTGTTTGGCTACATGTTCTCTTAGGAAGTGGTACTTGGTGGGAATATGTTTTTTCTTTGAGTGCATAATAGGATTCTTTGATATGTTCATTGCACTTGTGTTGATGTAGATGATTGAGATGGTTGATCATATTCTACCTTGATATATTGAAGTGTTTGCTTCATCTAGAGAACTTGTGTGCAACATGTTGCTACTACAATATATTTTTATTTTGTTGTGGATAGAGAGACTAAAGATTGTTTCTTTCTCAACCAAGAAAATAGACTATTGCCTAGAAAAAATGCTCCTCCACTTGTACTTTTTCGTCATCAACATTGCCTGTCGAATCTACATCTACATATGATGTGAGTAAAATATTCACATATTGAGTACCATCGGCCAAATTCCAAGGTTCTCTTTAAATATTTGAATATCCTTTTTACTGCTTACACATGATTTTCTTTTGGTGCATCTTGAAATCATGCAAACAATCCTATTGCTTGCATAATATCTAGCCTTGATGTCATCACATATAGTAGGCTTCCAATCATTGGCATGTACAATGTTTGATTTTCTTCCGGAGATTCATCATCTTTGCTCAATTTACAACATGTG
Source organism: Picea mariana (assembly GCA_032191745.1). Classification (NCBI taxonomy): domain Eukaryota; kingdom Viridiplantae; phylum Streptophyta; class Pinopsida; order Pinales; family Pinaceae; genus Picea; species Picea mariana. The sequence goes on along the minus strand of JASDQU010790125.1, from coordinate 138,413 downwards.
ACCATCGGTATGTTGACTGGTGTATAGTCTTATTCTAATCTAAAATCGCATATCTTTATAGCCAAGAATTAGATTTTTCGAATGATCATTTCCAATAAATCTAGATGGTGTTGTTGTATCTTGACATTTCATTTTTTCTTCTTCATTTTATTCTCCTTCTTCTTATTTTTCTTTTTTGCAGCTTGGCTCATCTATTTGAACATTTACTTATGTTCTCACCTTTTGATTCCCTCCGTCATCCACTATTACATTTTCACTCTCTAAAATTTTGTGCAATGTTGTATTGTAACATCTATAATATTTTATTCTTGATGAATAACCAATAAAGATACCTCCATCATTGTTATCACCAAAAAATTACTCACAACAATACAAGCGATGGATGAACAAATTACTAGTGCAACACACCAAACAACATACCTGATTCATTCAAAAATCACAAAACTATACAAATGATTCCCTAATTTTTTGTGCATTCTTCAAAAGGCCTTTATGTTCACATCTTTGCAGGATAGCACTACCAAATTCACACAAATTGCACGGACTATGTGACTATCGTCGAATAAACTCACGTAGATATGGAAATTGTGCATTTATGATTATGTTTGGGCCTCACCCACTTCCACCTCGGGTGTACCATGAGAATTCGACCAAATCCAAGTTGAAATATAGTCTTGGTGTCATTTAAGGACTAGGAAGGTACCTACATGAGGGTCTCTATTCACACTACAAACAAGTTTTGTAAAATCTTGAATGAGTCCTATAAATACATGCTTGAGGTATGCACCAAAGTAAGATTTTATATCACTAGTAGAAAAGAGAATTTTATGACTAAAAATTGCATATAAATGACTAATTTTAGTCACATGACTAATAGTCATTTATTGTCAGTCATATATAATGCCGCCAAATAAATGACTAAAACATTTTAGTCATTTATTGGTTGTTCTAGTTGGTCATTTTGGTCATAAATTTAGGCATTTATTTAGTCATGTATTGTTGAAAACTGGCCATTTATTTAGTCATATGTATTGTCAAATGGTCATTTATTTAGTCAATTGCACTGTCAACTGGTCATGTATTTAGTCATTTGTGTAACTGATCTTCGTCCATTAGTAATATATTTAGTCATTTGTGTCACTGATTTCCATCCATCAGTAATATATTTGGTCATTTGTGTCATTGATTTCTATCCATTAGTAATATATTTTGTCATTTGTGTCACATATTTTTGTCCATTAGTCATATATTTAGTCATTTGTTTCACTGATTTATGTCCATTAGTCATATATTAGTCATTTTAATTATCATTTTCTATCAACTAGTAGTATATTTAGTCATTGTTTTAGTCATTTGTTGTTATTAGTTGGTCATTTATTTAGTCATTGTAGCCATTTATTTTTTTCAACAAGTAATAAATTTAGTCATTTATATTCAATGATTTCCATCAATTGGTAGAAAATTTAGTCATTATAATTATTAATTGTTGTCCTTTAGTAATATATTAGTCATTGTAATTATTAATTGTTGTCATTTAGTAATATATTTAGTCATTTGTATTCATTTATTTATAGTTTAGTAGTAAATGTCCATTTATATGATAGGTCGCGGAGAAACTGCAAGCTAGGGTTTGACGGTCACGGCCATAGCAGAGGACAACATGAGCACCAAAGGGGGGGGTAAGGGTACCCCCTCATACAAACAGGTAGTGGTAGATAGAGGGAAAGGGCCAAGAGGCATAGTTTTCAAGGCACCAGTGACAGGCACCTCAGGATCAGACCCAGAAAAAGGTCAGGAAAGGAACCAGGGAAAAAGTGAGTGCATGGGAGAAGAAGCCAGAGAAATGCAGAGTGAGGTGCAAGACACAGCGAAGCCCAACGGGGCAAAAGGGCGCAACCTGTGCAAACTCAAAACAGCAATGATACCCAAGGTGATACTGGAGGATCCACAAACGCAAATCTATATTGATCAGATGAAGACGCATGTGCTAATATGCAATTTCATGGGTTTTTGGCCCACAGAAAGAACGTTGTGCAACTGGATTAAATACCATTGGAAGCTAAATGGAGAAGTGGAGCTCCACCTCAGCTCGAAAGTCTTCTTCACAACAGTATTCATGAACCTGGAGGAAAGGGATAGAATCTTTGAAGGAGGGCCATACTTCCACACCTCAGCAGGACTGTACATGCGGCCATGGAAGGAAACTTTCTCCCTAGAAAAAGAGACTTTCAAAAAGGTGTCGATTTGGATGATATTTTATTCCTTACATTTAGACTACTAGTTACCCTTTACTTTCGAAGCAATAGGAAACAAACTGGGGAAATATGTGAAGACCTCAGAAGCCACCCTAAAAGGGAGATATACATCTTACGCAAGAATATGCATAGATATGGATGTGTCGGGAGCACTCCCAGAAGCCATAAGTTTGGAATTTAGGGATGAGGAATGGATCCAAAACATACATTACGAACAGATCCCCTTCAGATGCAGAAGATTCCATGAACATGGCCACCTGATCAAAGAATTCCCTCTTAATAAACAACAGGAAGAAAAAAACCCCAAACCATAGCAGGATGAGGATGGGTTTATAAAAACGAACCCCAGAAGCAAAGAAAACAAAAAGCAGAGCAGAACCCCAGTGGGAAATAACCCAGAGACCCGAAATAAAATGGAAGGATGGGACAAAACCAATAAAGGGGCATAAAATGAAAAGGATTCAGCAAAAGCTCAAGAAATCAGAGAACAAGCAACAAACGAGCCCATCGATCCGTCAAGTAACAAGAAGGAGTTGTGCAACCCCGATGGATGAAGAAATTAGAGACGAAAACACCCCCATGCAAGAAGCAGAGGGAGATGCGGAAATGACCCCAAGAGAAGTAGGCACAAAAGATCCTAATCTCAGAGACCTTGTGGAGAGGGAAGGGATAGATCTCCTAAACATACTCGAGCAATGGAAATGAAAGGGAGTAGACAATGTACCAACATAGCAACTTGACTGCATTTAGTACCTGTTTCTCCTAAGGGAGGAAGCCAAATCCAGAGGACTAAAGCACATACACGGGGAGATTGGACACTAGGAGTCAAGTCTGGCGAGGGACAACCACAGCTCTCACCCAAGTAGATGCAGAGGAAAAAAGGAAAGAAATCAAATAGCGTAGCTCTACAGGAGCTTGGAGCGCTACTGATAAACTCGGTTAAGATCAAGAAAATATTACCTAACTCCCCCCCACATGTTTAAATGAAGGTTATAACCTAGAATATAAGAGGCCTAAACAGCCTGAGAAACTAAAGAATCCTTAGAAATAGACTAAAGAAAGAACAATTGGATCTTTGTTTTATTCAAGAGACAAAATGAAATAGAGACAGAATGGAGGCAATCAGTAAACAACAATGGCGCAAGTACAATATGGTGGCTATTGGAGGCCACCGAATGGCGGGAGGTATTCTCACCTTGTGGAACCCACAAGTACTAAGCCTAATAGCAACCAAAGTGACCAGGCACACCCTTACAGTCCGCATGCAAATCATTGGAAACACAGAGGTGATTTTATGCATTAATGTGTATGGGCCCCAGGTGTCAGAGGAAAAGAGAGGAATGATATGAGACTTAGAAGATCTTAAAACCCGATCCAACAACCTCCAATGGATCCTGGCAGGGGACCTCAACATCATCACGTCACTTGTGGAGAAAAAATGAGGTACAAGAAGATTGGATAGGGATGCGGAATAATTTTCAAAGTTCATAGACACAACAGAGATGGTAGACCTCAAAACTAATAATGGCCACTTCACCTAGAATAATAAACAGATGAACCAGTATCAGGTAGCAACAAGACTCGATAGATTCCTAGTATCAAAGTCAATCAATATGCAGGGGCTAACCTTAGATTGCAACATCCTCCCCTAGGGGGGATCTGACCACTATCCAGTGCAATTGGAAGCAGGTTTCCAAACCACACCAAAGAAGAGACCCTTCAGATTTGAGAAATTATGGATTGAACACCTGACTTTCAAGGAAAGAATCAAACAATGGTGGTGGGAGGAGCAACCAGAGCAAGGGACAAGGATGTTCAAACTCTATAAGAAACTAAAGTATATCAAATATAGGCTCAAGGAGTGGAACAAGAACACTTTTGGGAACATAAACCAAGAGAAAAACAACATAG